>JABCJZ010000139.1:0-236095 GCA_013184445.1 Fusarium sp. NRRL 53497
GTTGCAAACTTAGGATCAGACCACCATAATACAGACATATACATACAGAAATAAGTGGTCATTACGCAGTCTGACTTGGAGCAGAAGCCATGCGTTCCTGGTGGAAGAGTTCCTGTCAAAAATGCCAAATCAATGGAGCCATCTAGTTACAGTTATCATCTCCGTCTTGTTGGATCCGAAACAACCGGGCCACGGCACAGAGTCATGTCAAAGAGAAGCCTGTGGTATCATCTAGCATCACTATGGCATTGCCTCCATCACCTGGTTGTTATTACCAGAATGTCCAGTTAGCTTCTCGAGTTACAAGTGGTCCGTTCTTTAATGAGCCACCTGAACACTCTGGCTAGCTGAGCTGGGAACTTGACAGAACCAGCTCTTGACTTTTATTAGATAACAGATGTCTATCATCCTTCTCTCTTCGGATTATGGGCAAGACTAGAATGGAGGGGCACGGGTAACCTGGTTCAAGAAGATCCAGATCTGACCGCTCACAATTCCTACAACAATATGATTCGGCATCGCGCCAAACTGACAGGACTCGGAGAACGGTACTGGTAGGGAAGATGTAGACGCCTCTACATGCACCTTTCCGCGCTTGACATGTGAGCGGTAGGGCTCGTCAAGCCAAGACGTCCAATAAAGGCTGGATGGGCAAGGTCTTGATGTGCCGATCACTCTGCAAGAGCACGAATGCCCGAAGTACCACTTGGAGTCCCCGTCCCCGTCCCGGACCTAATCCCAGCCCCGGTTTCCTGTCTCCTCCCCCCAAAGGAGTCCACCTATTTCCCAGGCCCAATTCCAGTTCAGTTTTCCCAGAAGCTGTCCCCAAGTCCCCCTTTGGGCGGTAAAGGCGGGGACACTGGCCAATTCGATTGTCGAGTCAATGCAAATGCAATCAGGGCGTCGACTTTGAATCCACACATGGCTCCTCCATCATTCAGCATTGGCTTTCCCACGGCCACGGATTCAACCCAGCCACATCCTCCTATTGGAAGCCTAACAGTTCACGTGGGGAAGGGAAGAGAAGCTTGTCTTGCTTTGACACAACACCATCAGGCTGCCCTATGTTATTTCTGACACAACAGATCTCACCATATTCTACAACAAGGGCGAATGCCGTAAACACGCCAGAGTGTAGTCATCAAGGGCCTCGAACCATAATTCTGCTCAGGCCTCGGGACAGCATTGGATGTCCCCGTGACTAGTCACTCGACTCTTACAACTCAGGGGAAGAGGCAACAGACGGAAGGAAGGAGGAAAAGGGGCCGTTGGCCGAAGTACGAGAAAAGGGAAGACCACTGCGAGGACTGGGCAGTCCATAGTGAGGCTGAGGAGTGAGCTTGTGAGTAAAGATGTGACGATCTGGGCAAAAGTCACCCAACCCAGCATGTGTTTTGATGCTAACAATGGTGTGAAGCAGGTACGCGAAGCGGCAGTGAGGGAGACCTTGGTTGCCGTTAGTGGGAACAAAGGCACGGCCATTCATTCGCTCGTCGTCTGAGAAAGAAGCAAGGGCCGGAAAAGACATTCGATCCGTCGCCGAAGAGGCGAACGATTTGTCTCGTGGTGCCGAGAAATCTCTTCAGTGGGGTGACATTTTATCTTGTGTTTGGTGGGAGCACGAGACTACCGTACGGCATCGCCCCTCCGGGACGGGAATAGAGCCTCGATTCTCGAGACTGCTTGTTGGATGCGAATCGGTGCCGGTGGCGCTAGAACTATTGAGCAGGTTCTGGTGACGTCGAAGTCTGTGTTGGAATTGCTGTATAAGCAGTTCAGATCCCTTAAACCACCAGCCTCGTGGTGAAGCACGGTGCTGGCCGCAAAGGCCCAGGCCGACTGATTCAACGGAAGTTGTTTATCAAGACGTTCACAGACCGAAGCTCAAGCGCCCTCCACTCGATACTCCATCCTAATCCTTACTCCCCCAACGACGACAAGTTGCTATCAAAGTGACAGCCAGGGCACGCCTAGTTGCAGAGACAGAAACGATACCCGGCCCACCCACTCCTCTAGAACGTCTAACGCAGGAGCCGGACGAACACCCAAGTGGCTACGGAGATCCTAGATCGTGCTGCAGCCCCCAACTTCCAATCCCTACAATGGCGGGGGATCATAACGAGGACCAGTCATTCTATGACTTTCTCATAGAAGAGCCAGAGGTACGTTAATTGGTGTTGAGGCGGCGAGAAAGAGAGTGTTGTTGTCCCTTTGTGCGAATTGATTTCAAGGTGAAAGGGTAAGTCTGGCCAGTTCGAGATGATCCTGTCGAGTGTCAATGCTCAATGGCATGTCATGGTTGCTGAAAGCATCTGAGACATGTCAACACCACGCATCAGGCCAGTGGCTGAGTCTCGGTCCTACTGGTGACCGTCTCTAGTCTGTCTCTCCCGCTGATGACTCGAACCATTGAATCATGGCTTGTTGTCGCGACCTGTCATGGTACCACAGAAAGGCGTCCTGAGGGAGCCAATTTTCGCAAAAGTTTCCTTGTCGAACGAGTAGCAACCAATTGAGCAGCTCAGGGGCGTCAAAAAAAGCGAGAAAAAAGAGACGAAGAGAGGCGGGGCCATGAGGAGACGGAAGGAATGCAATTTTGGGACAGAGAAGAGGAGACTAGAGAGAAGATTGATCATTGAAGATGAAATTAACTAAGTCTAACGTTTGACGTTTCCGTTGGAGCAGATGATAGCGCCGGCGCCACCCGGCCATTTCCCACATCAACAGCCCATTTCATCGCCGAATCGAACCAGCCGCCCAGGCGATGCGCCGCCACGGCCAGAACCGACCGAGATCGAGACCCACCACCACGCGAATCACTCGGGCCCCGTGACATTACCGGTACTCGGAATACCACTGCCAGGAACGGTATCAGGATCGGGATCGGGATCGGGATCGACCTCAGGAATCGTAACGGGGCCTGAATCGTCACGTGCTCAATCACGAGCTCACCTCGAAATCAACCTTGACCTCGACTTACACGCGCAAGCTCACGGACATCTTCCTCATGGTACGGCTACGCAGGCGCATGGAATTCATGGTCATGGACATGGACATGCGGTGCATTCAGCTCAGAGTTCAGCGGGTCTGCCTCCCGCTGGGTTTGCAAGTCACCTCCCTCCCGCCTCTTCAGGCCCAATGTCGTTGGATTGGAGCATGTACCATGTTCCTCCAAATTTGCAGCTAAATCACCCTCAGTTTGATTTTGATGTTCCAGGACATATGGGTGTTGTTGGACATTCGAGCCATATGCCACACGCACCCACAGATCCAGCGTCGTTTTCGTACGGAAGTAATCTCGTTTCACCTTCAAGCATTCACCCGAATAGTGCCCAGTTCGATACCGGCGTTCCAAGTCAATGGGACGATTCTATGAGCCATGATGCCAGCACTCCAAAAGTGCGAACCCCAGTTCATCATGTCACCAACAATCCTTGGGCCGAGATAGACGAGCCGACAGGCGACAACAATGCGACGCCTGCTTCCAGGCCACGAAAGACGCCTCGACCAAGGCGACAAAAGAAAGAAGCTCGCAAGCTATCCGACGCTTCTCAAGGGGCGAGAAGTAGCAGTACTGGTGGAACGGCACCTTCGGTTTCTGATGCTGCTAGCCCTAGTTCTGCGTCACAGAATAGCCGCGTCAGTATTGGTTCCAAATCCGCATCTATGGCGTCGACAGCTTCGACAACTTCCAGCCGCCAAAGCAAACTCCGCAGTGCCTCTCGCACATCTAAGAACAGTCGAGATAAGCCCAACGATACACCCGAAGACCGTCGAACCCGAGCTTCTCATAACCTCGTTGAGAAGCAATATCGAAATCGTCTCAACGCCCAATTCGAATCACTCCTCGGTGCGCTGCCTGAACAAGCACGGCACGGTGATGGTAGCAGTGGCAATGTCAATCTCAGTGCCAATGCCAATACCAATGGAAATGAGGATAATGAATCTGATCATGCGAATGATCCTGACCGGCGTGTCAGTAAGGGAGAGGTGCTTGAGATGGCTCGGAAGCATATTCAAGCACTGGAACGCGAAAGAAATCAACTTGAACTCGAGAACTTTGAGCTTCAAGGCAGCCTACGACGACTCAAAGAATCAAACTCCGAAAGCGCAGCATCCTCATCCGGCCATGAGAACTCCCTCGAGCCCGATACGAATAGGGATCATAAGAGGGAGAGAGATGACGATGATGAGAATGAGGACTCGTAACAAAAGACGATGGATAGGGAAAAGGTATTGAACATGACACAAGTTTCAGAGAATCAAGCCACTCAAACTATATGCTAAAGATTGTGTACCTGGTTGGCAAGTTTGCATCTCTCGTTCAACTCTTTCACCTTCCTTTCTCATTATTCCACCGCTGGTTTGATTCTTCTTTGGCTTGTGTCATTTTCTTGCTGGGCTTGTCTACGCCTTGGAATTCATTGGTCTTGGACAATCTTTATCTGTGTGCTTTATCACCAGCAAACCCATCAACCTTTGTTTTCATGTTTGGCAGGTTCAAAAGGGGTATGTGGACTGCATCAAGACTGGAAGTGACTCTGTCCTTCACAAGTACTTGTTTGTCTTCCTGGCCTTGCATGTTTGTTTTTATATTCCTTCTTCATGTTCTCACTTAGACATGTCTGCTTGTTCATCCTCTTCATTCCTCACCTCTTCACCC
Organism: Fusarium sp. NRRL 53497; assembly: GCA_013184445.1. NCBI lineage: Eukaryota > Fungi > Ascomycota > Sordariomycetes > Hypocreales > Nectriaceae > Fusarium > Fusarium sp. NRRL 53497. The sequence continues at coordinate 4,664 of JABCJZ010000139.1, forward strand.
ATGTCTTTCTTTCTTTCTTTCAACTCACGACTCACATGACACAAAAGCCTCAACACCCCATAACACATAGACCTAGGTTGGGCAGGATTAGATTGGACTGGGCAGATGTTGTATTGTTGCATCATGTTGTCACGTTTTCTTACTTTACTCTTCTTCTCCTTTGGCTATCACTATAGAGCATTGGCATTCTTCAACGGGACTCAGGGGTTTAGCGTTCTATAATGAGCAAGGGAAGGCGGGTGGGCGAAGGGGCTAGAGACTTATAAAATGGGAATGGGAAAGGGTTAGACATGAGGTTTGGGCATGGGGTAAATGACGTTGGCTTTTCAGAGACATGTCTGCCTTAATCAAGTTCATGGAATAGACTTATGGTTGCGGTTTGAAATTCATACCTCGATTGAACACGACAAGTATCTTCGGTCTTCCTCGATGTCTCGATTATATCTTGGTATCTTTATTGAAAAGAATGAAACATGAGTTTGATTTCTAATCATGCCGGTTAATGTCATAAATAAGAGTGTGGTGTAGACTCCCACGATTCCTGTGTCATCTTGCGTGGTTGTCAAACCCTAGGTAGCAACGTCAAGTTGAGGAAATACACACAAGTCCACGAAATTTAAACAACTCGACAGTTCTTGAGTGCGGATAGCTGAAATGATTTGGCCACTCGGCAATCGCCAATAGCATAGGGGTCATTGTGGTTGTTGTTAAGCTTTAACATTTTTTTTAGTCATTTTTAGTATAGATACAGAAGAGCAAATAATGTCTCAATTTCAGCGCGCTTGGCAGAAATGCATTTTGGCTGTGATGCCAGTTTGTTGTACAAGATAGCTTTGCTGCTATTGTCGCTGGTTTTTGTCTAAAAGTTCATAAATCCATCACTCATCAAAACTAGAATCTCTACCCAGTTTGTTACCCACGGTCTCTCACATGGAGTTAGACCTTGTTCTCACGATTGACCGAGTCCCCCCGTGGCCGACTCCGAATGGCCAACTTGGTGAAGAAAAAACAGAAACACACCCAATGCCTTGTTTAGCTTTTGAGTACCACCCCTGATACCCTGAACTGCTTTCTGCAGAACCAAATGTACGCCTTCAATGACCTGGTTGCCGGAGGCGAAGGGTCCATGCCTAAAAGCCGGACCATAGGACTAGAGGCCCAAGTATAATGTAGAATGCCTTTCACGGCGAAGCTCAAAACCCATACAAAAGAAATCCGACCATGGGCTGATGTCCCCAGGAGCACAATGTGTTGTGTGTAAAAGCAGTGCGAAAGCGACTTGGAAGCCGCATGCAGGAGAGATATATAACGGGGGAAAAAAGAAAATGGCCTCAAGTGTTGAGGTTGAAACAGATTGTAAATCAACATGGAGCGATTTAATCGCTTCAGATACGATCGCCATTGCCCTTGGCATATGTACGGGGGAATAGGGCATATTGCCCAACAGGAGGCATCTGTGTGCTGAGACTTGTTGTCCTAGCACGGGAACGTCGGGTCTTGGGAACCTCGGCCGACTTGTTGTTGGGGATCTCATCCCTCACAATAGACTCGCTCGCGTGGCTCTTATGGTGAGGTCTCTTGCTAACAGGCAAAGAGGGGAAAGGCGTAAGCTCAGGGACTGTGTCCTTCTCAGTGTTGGCAGGAGGAGTGGTCTCTTCTTGGTCGCTATCATCATGGGGCTTGATGATCTGAGACTCACGGACTGTCTCGTTCGACTCAACCCACTTGTTCAGTGACGTGCTGCTTGTGAGACGAGTCAGGTTAGTCCAGGTGGAATTGGTAGAGACATGACGCTCTCCAGTAGAGTCAGAGATGGATGTAGAGTTGGTAGCAGTGGTAGAAGTGCTTGCGCGTTGATGAGACATGCGAAGAGAGGCATGACTAGCAGCGTTGCTAGCATCCTCGTAGGGGTGGTTGGGGTCAACGATACCATGAACCACATCATCCTCACCCGAGTAGCTCTGCCTCTCAGTCTCATTGAGAAGCATTTGCTGGTGGTAGTCGCCAGGAATGAGCAGTGAGGGCGACAAGGTAAAGCCATATGACTCCTTGAAGCTAGATGCCCGAGAGTCGTTTCGGCAATGGTTCAGGTTGGAAGGTCGGTGGCTCTTCTCGCCGCGTGGGAATGAGAAGTTGCTGGTCACTGCAACACCTGTGCCAGGGGTGACGGCCTCGAAGGCGCTCTCCGGCGAAGCCTGACTAGCTGGGCTTAGAGCCGGCATATCAAAACGGGATGCGGAAAGCATACCGGGAGACGACTCGGCGGTGCCGACGGTCGGTAGCTCCCTCAACTCATCGTCTTCAAACAATGCGACTTGGACCCCAGGGGCGTCCCCCCGTCTACCATCCATCGATGGCCTCTCCCACTCGTAATCGAAGTTAGCATCGGCCTCGTGCTCGTAACAGTAGTCAATATCATCCTCCCAACTCTCTCTAATAGAATGAGCTTGGCCATCGTAGTGTCCAGCACTGCGCTGGGCCGCACCATTCTCAAGGGTCTGGGATCCTCGAAGTAGAGGGACCGATTGACTAGCACGGAGTGAAGACCTAGTGCTGGTGATACTTTTTGGCGATCGGCCAATATTAACCATATGCTCCTCCTCCTCAGGCACGTCTGGCAACGGTGACTCATAAGTTGCGGTAGCTGGAAGTGGCCAGGCTGCATCATCAGGGGTGGTTATCGCATGTGAGAATCGATGATCATCAACAGGCAATGTTTCCTGGTCAGGTGCCATGGCGTATCCATGAGATGTCGCTGGAGGTCGTTCCATGATCTCATTAGGGCTAAAAGGCTGAGGGTGTCGGAAGCCACCGCTCGTCAACGGACGGTCAAATCTCGTCATTGCAAGCGTGTCACCATCTTGCGAGTTCGGCTGTCGACTTGAGCCCCTCGGGGGTGGGATAGGTGCGCCCAGTGTAGGAGAGTGCAGTAGCTCAAGAGGAGGAGGTCTCGGGGGTCGGACTGGGCGAGGTGGGCTGGTGCGGAGCTGGTCTTGGGATCGAGCATGCTTGATCAATCGGCGTGGAAGGTTAGATGTTCTTGAACTACGGGGAGATACTTCAAGTTCGACGATCCGGTCTGAGTAGAAGGTGGGCTGGGGTTGTTCCTGCGCAGGAGTACGTGAGGCTGGGTTGGCCATCTGTTCGCGTGGTGTATGCGTCACATGCTGGAAGTTGAAAGGCCCGGATATCTGAAGCTTCTTCTGAAGAACTGTCTCATCGCGAGATGATTTCCGGCGGGCAAAGATAGTAGGCATGATGGACTCCTTGAAAGTGGCCAAGGAAGTTTCGCTACTCAGTTCAGTCGAGTATAGTGAGCTCCCTGATGAGCTCTGTGCACTGCTCTCGCGCCTCGAACGTCCTGACTTGCTCGACTTTGCACGGCGATGGAAGATGTTCTTGCCCAATACTTGCACACTATCGGGTCTGTCTCGGGAAGAAGTTCCGCTAGTTGTAGATCGTTGGGACGAGTGCCGAGTGATACTCATGTTTTCGAACCCTTGTTCCCATCCTCGTTCGCTATTCACAAACGACGAAGACCCAGATGATGCAGTCCGGTGACCTCGATTTAGGTGAGACGCATGTTTCATCTGCTTGCTCAATTGGCGAATTCGTTCAGGCGAGGGAGGGCCGTCTACGGCCGGTGCCATGTATTCGTCCAGATCGATGGGTGAGTGCCGCGTGTGGGGGGATACATCGCGGTAGCCATGTGTATCATTGCCGGCATTGGTTTGAGCAGTCTGATTCGTATCGCGCCTAGAACGATCCGACTGGTATTCTGAGTAGTAAGGCATTGTGGCAGCCCACATGATGGCACAGAGCCTCCAAGAGGAGGGCGACGTCGGAGCGTGCCCTGTATGTAAACAATGGTTGACTAGACTGGGCTATTCCACAAATTGTTGTTGATTCAATGCCAGAGTAAATAAAGGAATGGAGTGAGTGAGACCTAAGGAGAGACTTTGTATAGGGCAGATCAAGGTTTCAAAAATGTATCAAAATGTATCAAAATGAGGGGTGGGAAGGTCATCGGGGGACCAAACAAGATAATAATAATGAGGATGCAATGTACATACATATAAGTTGAGATGAGCAAGAGATTGATGCAATCTTGGGGCAAAGCAACTTGTACCCTCCCAAAGATTAGACAGGCCCTAGGACCTGGGGCTAAGGAAGACTAGGGCGGTGGTAAGGGGGGACCCTCGACAGGGCTCCGAGTGGGTTGGCTTGGGTTGTCCCTGGCCCGTCTCGACGGACACAAGCCCCGGGAATCTGGGGGGGTTTGCTTCACTACAAGGCCCAGTCTGGCTGGGATGGAACATGCAAGGATGCATCGATCAGGCAGACTTGAGTGTCGGTACTGCAATGCGTACTGTGCGAGTGCGTCGCTGTAACCGTAACCTCAGACGATGCTGGACTCTCTGTAAGACGATATGAGATCCGTAGTGGTGCCATTAGACGCCCTAACTAAGGTATCAAGTGGGTGCAAGCTGTTTGACCATCAGTGTCCTGGCGACAAACATGTATGTCAGGTTAAGACAACAAGAAACAGCACAAGCCTTTGCGCAGACACGACGAAACGCGGTCAAGCTGGGAAAGAAGAGGTCCAAACCGCCAAAGGTGACTTGCAAACTTTTCACATCCGCAGAAGCAACCATGAGCGAGTGGATGTTTGCTGCTGCAGCAGTGCGATGGGTCGTTCTGCGTGCGTCAATGGGCAGGTTTTGTTTTCCCAGCAGGTGAACAAGATCAAGACTTCGAGGCCAAAGCAAAAAGGCGGTTACTCTGCAGTATGGTTAGTGAGGCACTGACAGCAGCACAGCTGCTTCCTGGACTTTGGATTATGGCTAGGTGTCGCTTGTGCGTGGTTCACAATGCGATATCTTGCAGTTTAAGATCTCGAGCCGGTGCCAGAGAACGAAGGATCTGACCTTAGCGACCGCCCAGAGACACAATAGTTGGATTCCGGCCTGTGAGGCTTTTCTATCTGGATTTTTTTCTTTAGCTTCCTGAGTGACACACAACTGACAGACCGCGTCAAGCCTGCTGGCCTCAGGACAATGTAGAGCACCAAAGCCTGTTCCCTGTTAGCTCTGCTCTAAGTCGGTCACTTTGGAGGAGCCAGCTCCGTAAGCAATGCAGGAACCAAGTCATAACCACTCCACTCGGCTCGGATGACGAATAAACCCACATAAGAGGTTACGTACCTGATCATTGACGTCGTGGGGAGTTCCTGGAGGTGCCATGAACATCACAAACTGACCCAGTCAGGTCAAGATTCAGAACTTGTGGTCTGGCGAATTGCTATCTAGACCCTGCAGAAACAGACCTGAACAGAGTGTAACTGTGGGATCCTTTCAATCAAAGCCAGAGGGATCTAATGAAAGTTTGAAATTACATACTGAGATCTTGACATGGCAGCACCAAAAAGGCATGCAATGGAGCCAGAGGAGAGGGATTGGTGAAAACTGCAAGGGTCTTCCTGTCTCCCCCGCTGCATTTCCATCCGTATATTCGGAGCCTTGGGGTGCACTCACTTCGTGCTTCCCCATCCATGTCCTTATGGACCTCTTCATCCTCATTTATGCTTTGCCGTTTTCATACCTTTAACGAACTGATCGGCTGTGAGACTTCTCATTTCAAGGTTGCTACAACAAGTGGATGTTCAAGCATGCGCCCTCCTTCTGTTTCGAGAGCTTGACTGAGAGAACTGAGCTTGAGTACTCCGTGCAACGCAGCAGATGACGCGCTAGCTCAAGACACTTTTTGCGGGTCATCAGAAGAAACGCGTCCGGTGTTGCAGGCTCTGGAAGCCCGCTAAACATCTTGTGGTTCGTTTTAGCGTCGGGGATGGCGACGATGAGACAGACCGTGGCCAAGATTGAGCAATGACCACATCTGCAGATTGCTTCATATTCTCCTAGTTTAGGGGGAATTCTTGTTGTTGACGATGGTGATTTTGAAACTTCTCTAGCTAGAGGCATGGCATGGCTCAAACATGGCTATCACAGTCAGCCCAGAAAACACGTGGAATCTGGACGATAAGTATGCTTTTCAACACATGTTGTAATTCTGTTCCACACCATGGGCACGAACCAGATAGTGTAATTCAGACCAGCGTCATTTGAAGTTGGAGGCTTGCTCCCCAAAACCACTGAGTTGATCGAGTCAGAGGCTATTGATATGGGGAGATTGCTGATTCATTTCGTTGAGTGCCGAAATGTTGCCAAGTCCAATTTTGTCCTCGACGGAGCACATTGTCGTTCCTCTGCTGGAAAGGGCGGGAGAACACTCATGAGCTGTTTTTAGACGCTATGTGGCCGGGGGAACGAGATTTTCTCCTGCGGAAATCTCGACTAACCCCACGAGAGATAAGGGCCCGAAGGAGAGAGAAACATAACTCCAGAAGCTAAGCAAGGTTAGGGGCTGAGCTAGACTGGCTCTGTTACAGCACAAACGGCGTGGCACCTAACCTGAGCGTTGAAGTGAGCTTTGTGCACAGATGGCACTGAGGCATACAGTAAAACAACAATAACAACAAGAGGGTGGAAAACGGGCAGTTGCTCAGGCATCTTGGAGTTGCCCTGACCCGCTGCGCTGGGACGGACTGCGGGACGACGTGTGCGTGGTGGGCTTTGCAAGACACTGATAGACTGAGTCTTCCAAGAATCCGGGTTTGAAGAGGAAGATCGGCTTGTGGATGACGCGGAAGAACAGCCGGGTGAGCGAGTGTGAGACAGAAAGCTTGATGCTGATGCGACGAAACAGACGCGGTGAATCTTTTCCTGGGACATTGCCGCGACTTGTTGGCTCTCTTCCAATGGATTACCTTACAAGTTACTCCATAGGTAGCGTTACAGTTTGGGAGGGTCAGTAGCGGAGGGAACCAGGGCCCTGCAGCAACGTGCAGTAGCGCCAGGGCCATGATTCCTTTGCCCTTCATGGTTAGCGGCCAGGGGTAAGAATGGGCCCTGTCCGTACAGCGAACGTCCTTCAGGACATCAAGAACGTGCGTGTAACAGAACTCGGTTGCGGTTCGGTAGAGCTTTGATTTCCTTCTTATGCTTGAATCGGGCGCTCGTGCGGAAGGGAAGGAAGATAAACTCCTCATGGGTCCAGAAACTGATTGTGCTGATGATCCAAGTGGCATCCTGCCCCTGTCCCGAACTCCACATGAAGCTGTACCAGCTGTTGAACTAACTAATATACGTACCGGGCAACCCGTGAACGGCACACGGATGTTTGGCCGCCACTGACCGTGGGCTGCAGGACCTGCTTTGGGGGCTTGATGGCCCGAGACGCTAAGGCTGGGCCTGGGTTGCTAGACGGAGGCCAGGTGGCGCCAGAAGCTGCGATGGAACCTTCGATTCTCAACGTCGTTATGATGGTTTGGTAGTTTGGTTTTGCAGTTAAAGTTATTAGTGCAATGACTGTGATCAGGATGACGCAATGATCAAAGCAACGAAGTGTAATTTTTGAATGAAGGAATAAACCAAGGTAGAACTGATGAGATGCAGCTAGTGTTGAAAGAGGGAGTATGTAGGTAGGTAGGTAGGTAGGTAGGTAGGTACCTTAGGTGCCGAACCCACTCCTCTTCCCTTCGTTTTGCCAACTTCAAGGCAATCCATCCCAGATTCCCAACCTACCAGCCTAGAGATAGCCTACTAACCTACCTACCTACCCTACTGTACGAACCTCCCACCCCTTCAGATCGATTAACAGTTCAAGAAGGTGCCTGGGCACATGAGTTTGACTTTAATACCTAATCTTCCTAGGTACAATACAATCAAGCATGCTCAACATTCATGTTCTGCCCATGTCCCGATACCCTTGATTCCAGGTACATTTTTTCCCTGGTGCATACGATAACTCTTCACAGCCCCAAAAGTTCCTTGGTTGTACATGTCTGGATTACGAGAAAGCTGCAGTTCAGAATGATGTAATCTTTCGGGTCAGTTCAAGTATGGTGATTGGTTCACGAGCGCTAAATCAACTGTCACACTCGTAACCTATCATCTGGTAAGTAATTAAACTGCGCCGTATTCTATCTACATAATGCTTCGATGAAGATTTTCTGGGGATTTCATGTCGAGACGCACCGGATAATTGGAACAGATGAACACCACTGACACACAAGCAATTGCTTCATTTTAACCGATGGCTGTCAGGAACAGGAACATAACCAGGAGCGGGATCAGGAACGTCTGCTTACCCTCCAGTAAGAAATTATTTCAGTGCCTTACCTAACATGGTAGGTTGTCCCAATAATCGTTATTGAGATTGACGAATTCGCTCACTGGCAGATGGGAGCTTTACTGCTTTAGCGAATTCTCACATTCCACCAACCTGGCAGACCGGGGACCCGGATGTAAAGCATTCAAAATCTGCAGCGCGGGGGAGATTGAGGTCTTTGATGATCAACTACCTACCTCACTGGGTTAATTATCTAGATGAGTACCCATAGATTGGGTTCACCGATGAGGAGACGTGCTTCTGAAGGAGTATGTCCCTGGTGCTTTTCCATGCTGTTGGTTCACCTGGTTGTTGTACTTTAGATACCTACTTGATGCAGTAACACGATATATTGCATGCTCTCGAGTCTCCTGATACTGAAGGTTCCCATATCAACAGTACATCCTGAATACCGCATATGATTGCTTTTCAAGAGCATTCCTTCATCGTCCAAAGAGGCAATGCTTGCTTGTTTACTGGCTTTACTGCACCTGTCAACATTGACTTGCAGCATTAAAACGGCCAATCGGCGGAAACAAGGCCGCGATGGTCCACCGAAGACACTCGACCCTTGCCCTACCCTGCCTGCGTGAGCTCGCGCACGCGGTGTCTTTTTACGGCGTCGAATGCCCTTGTAACAATCCATGGAACATTGCGGATACCCTCCCTTACACTCTACAACGGTCACCCACAGACTTGGGCTCAAGCTTGGGTTCGAGATGTCTGCTGTACCACACACGAGCATACGGTACATCAGCACGGGTATGCGCAGACTGCAGTCCTATGGCCCGAATTCATCCATTCCTTCAAGAGGCTAACATTCATTCTTACACTTACAGGCTAGACAGATACAGCTACATATGCGAGGACGGAATGTACGACGTCGAAATTCATGCATCCCCCGGACTGTAAAATAAGTCGGTGTGACTATATATGTCGACCATGCGCATGCGTGTGAATCCTCGGGCCTTGCAGTAGGAGCAGAAGTAGGAGCAGGAGCAGGAGCAGGAGCAGGAGCAGGAGCAGGAGCAGGAGCAGGAGCAGGAGCAAGACGCAGCTAAGAGCGGCTCATTCATATTTTTCTGAGGCTGTTAGGTTTATACTAAACATGTCGATACGACAGAACACGACGCGATGTACGTGGAAGCGGATACAAGATGCAGATATGTGGAACAATACCTACTTACCTTAGATAGAGGGTTGCGAGAGAAACAAGCATCAACCCTCTATCGGTAAACCTTCCTTGGTACAGTGCGATGGATCCCGAGCCTCTTGGGAATAGACAGTATCTGTATCCGTACATGTCCCAGCACTCCGTAATATCATCGATCTCTCTTCATGGGATCGGAACACAAGCCTATAATTCTCGTCACGCCAATTGCTTCCCGGGTTCTTGTCGGATGTTAAGCCAGCCTCTCCAGCCCTTGCAGCCCAGTCTAGGCACTGAAATTCAGTGGATGGTTGTGCCTAGCCGTCGCCTCCTCGGCCCTATGGTCCTTCCTTCCCGCCGCTAATGGGGCCTGCAAGTCGTTGGTTGCTGGATATTTAGCGCCGGGGAATGAATTCTCGTCTTCCGTCGCTGGGTCTATCGGCCTCGTTGTTTCTTCGTTTATTTACTGCATGTTGTGCTGGTCAATTCAATTGCCGCACTTGAAAGGAACTGTCATCCATCCTGCAGGACAAATGATCTTGCCATTGGAAGTTTGGGTATCCAACAGCTCTAGCTCTAGCTCTAGCAGCCTCACTGCTGTGTAGTGCTTGTCTGTTCCTGAACTCAAAATCCCAAAAGCCAAGGACAGGGATCTCATTTGCTTCCCTGGTCCTCCCAAATAATGGATCTGGCCATCTGGGTCTTGACAACAGACCGGTCTAGCTGTCTGTATTGCATGGCATCGGGGCTAACCTACCTGTCGGTAAATGAACAATCATTCTCCTGGGTAGCCCATGCTTGTAACTTAAACTGTCCTTGTCCCAGCTTAAGTTAGAGCTCTCACGCAACTCAGCAGCAAGAAGCTACTAAACTCAATTCCGAGGTTGCGCAAGACGTTGAAGACAAAACACATGCAGAGGTTACCATCCCGGGCTGCCCAACCCTCATGGTTCACAACCTCGGAAACACTACGAGTTAGCTTAGCTTGCGAGTACAGTACAGGGCCACGAAAGCTGATCGTATCCCAATCAGGGACATATAGCCTCGGAGAATACAACGCCTCCCCTGCCAGGCTAAACGGGAAAGGGGGCTTCTTTTTCTCGTGGCTTGGCCTTAACGTTTGACACTTTTGCAACTTACAAGACACCATTGGGCAAATATCCACCAGTTTGTATTACGCAAAGTCACGCAAACTACCTACCTATACTCCGTAACAGACCTACCATTACGTCTATACGTCACCTACGTATTGAGCGAATACCACAGCAGTATGCATAGATGCGTTGAATATATGTTGTTCTTGGGCATTCGCTCCGCTCCGCTCCGCTACCGTCCTCAAGACCTCTAAGCGAATGGAAGCTGAAGGGAGGGTACCAAGACAGCACAGTGCCCAGTCTCATGATTTTTAATTTATAATTTTTCAATGCAACGCGAGAAGCGACTTGTAATGGTTCAGCCAATTACGGCACTTGTCACCTTTTCCATCACGATCGACATGGACAACATCCGACTGTTTCGTTTCAGGACTAGGCCACCAGTCGCTAATACATTCAACCCCAAGTTCAAGTCGACGAGCAACACAATAACAACAATAGTTCAAGATAAGAGACGGCACAGAAGAGAAGCCCCACCGTTGATCACACCGAGGCTACGGAAAACCCCTGTATTGTTCTGTATCAGGCATTCAGCCCCAAGGCGAGCGAAGATGAATATCCATTCGATTCTAAACATGGAAGCAATGTAATGCTGCTAAACATATGCTGTACCCAGAAACCGAGCTAATCTCATCACCCCCTACTCTAAGACCCAAACGCCAACGCTAGAAGCCTGGATAACGAAATGAACTCTGGCGCCAGCACGAACCGTAATATGCTAACCAACGCCGGCTCGCAATGTGGTTGTATGAACATGATTATTAGATGCTCGGTTCATTGTACTTCTCGGTACTCCCCTTGACGATCCATTCGATCACCGCCTGGGGTAGCTCCTCCTATTGTCCTGTCTTCGACGTCGACCGCGAAATAGCCATCGTGGCGCTTCTTGCGTCTGACACCAAAAAAGTCCCCGAGTGTATCACTAACACTGCGTGATCGCCGACGCATCTGATCGTCCTCGCCTGTAGGGCCCTCCACCTCGTCCAAGGCACTGGGGAGGTTCTCCACCGATGCTGGAACCGCCGAGTGCGCAGGTAACGTATTCGACCGGGGGTTGTTCTCGACATCAGCGTTCTCATCTTCTTCATTAAAAAACAGCCCGGCACGAATGGTGGAGCGTATACGACGCATCGATGACTGGCGAATACTCGGATCGTCCGACGCTCGCAGGAAGGCGTCCTTGACTACAGCTGTAACTGTTGATGACAGAGGGGAGGGGGAGATGAAGGTCCTGGATCGATTCCCAGTACCACCAACTTTCGAAGGGCTGGCCTGAGGGCGAGGAAGAAGTGATCCATCAGTTGCTAGAGGTTCTCTCATGGGTGTCGTTGGGTGAGAGGCAAACGCTGCTGAGCCCGCAGTCCCTGGCGCTGCAAGAACAGAATCCGTAGAGTACGCCCTAACGCCTCTTCCTGGCGGTGTTGATGATCCCCCAAAGTCATTCCAGGGGAAACCAGAAGCCGAAGTCTCCTGGCCTGGGGACATCTGCGAACCCACGACTTTGGCTGATGGGAAGTTGTTGTCCTGGTGCGGTGGGACGGCTGCTACCAAGGCTCTCTGTGCATCGGGATAGTTGAGACCCGACAGGTGGCTAGACCGTCGTGATTGTGACTTCGGAGTGGAAAACCCCTGAACATCTTGGAAGGAAGATGTAGCGTTACCATCCTGATTCGAAAGGCCAATAGTATCCTCAAAATCATCGGCCTCAGACAAGACTTCGTCGTCGTCATGACTTTGCTCACGGCCGCTAGTAATGAGAAAGACGCCGAAGAAGGTAAGGAGACAGCCTCCAACAAACTTGGCCGCCTGCTCAGCATTCGTTCGTTCGAAATCGCGGTAGAGAACAGCACTGCCAATAATCACACATAGTGTAAACATGACGAATTGAATTGGAATGACTTGGGTCGAATCGAAACGTTGTAGAGCTTTGTTGACGTAGCGGATCTGCATAACAGCTGTACCAAGGAGAATGACGATTAGGACATAAGTGACAGGAGTCGCGAATGCGCGCCAAAGAGTAGAGGATAACATTGACGAGACACCCTTTGTCGCAAGGGCAGTGTAGCCACCTATATCCATTGTCAGCATCTGCAGAGCACGCTTGTATATCATGTCACATACCGAACAAACCGACAAGTCCTAGGTCGATAAGAATTGTGCGTCTTCCGTACCTAGGACTTGCCCACATGAGGACCAGTATTAGGGATACCGTTACAGCCAGATAAACCTCAAATGCCAATGTGGTGATGGCATCCCACACGTCATGAGGGTTCAATTTGGTCTCCTCTTGCTTTGCGCTCAGAACAACAGTCACAACACCGCCCACAGCAATTACCACGCCCCAGAAATCGCGATGTCGGAACTTCTCATTGAACATGGCCGGCGCAATGATGCAGTTCGATATCAAGGCGACGACGCCGAGCGGAGAGACGATCGAAGCCGGGGCAAAGCCGTATGCGAGAAAGTTACCCATTTCGCCAAGCGTAATAAGAACTTGACCTAGCCACCAGTAGGGAGATTTGAGATATGATGACGATGTCTCATCTTCCTGTTTGCCAGCGGTGCTCTCTGATGCTTCGGAGTGAAAAGACGCGGTCAGAGGATCGGTTTCACGGCTCTCGTCGATGCGATTCACCTCATTTGTACTCGTTCCATGACCATTTTGATAACCAGCTCCGTGGCCATTTCCACCGATGGTCCCATATGAGCCACCATGATCTCCAAGATGCGCGTGTTTCAATGCTTCTTTGGCTCTTCTCCGGTTCCTATTCCGTTGCTTATGAAGTCGAATATGGGCATATCTCTGAACGTTGAGCGCAAGAGCTATGAGTATGTTGCCAACAATGGCTGTAACGATGCCGATAAGTGAGGACCACTCCTGTAGCTTATCACCGGGTTTGCCGGAATCGCCATGATGGGAAGAGTTATCAGAGGTGCTTTGCGCCCAGTGATCGACCACCATTGATGGCCATGGCGCTTCGACGTTGGCCTGCCGCATCGTCGGGCGCGGGGAGAGGTGGACGAGGAAATTTCAAGAGATTCGAGATGGCGGATAATAAAAATTAAGGCGTATAGTATAATCAGAGAACGTCGGAAAATTCGGAGGATCGGTCACCAGAGGTGGACAATAAGATGACCGAGCTTGGACGGATAAAGCGTGATTGACGTCGTGGTGGAAGAATCGATAGTGTCGGTTCGGTTGTATCATGGGGGTAGCAAATGGTCACTATAGAGCTGCGTCACGCAGGACATGGCCAGCCGTCGCCGACGGAGAGCAAGATAATATGATGATGATGTCTAGAAGGGAGCCATCAAGAGGAAAAGAATAATGTCTCAAAAAGAGAAGAGAATGACAGAATCCTGTCTTTGAGAGAGTCAGGTAGGTAGGTGATGTATGCGCGGTTGGCACGGCCTTGGCGAGCCTGGGATCCAATGTCAATGCCATCTCGCATTATTAGGCGAGGCAGAAGCAGAACGTGAAATGTCAAAGTGGAGCCTGAGCCAATTAAGGCATCTGGTTTGTGGCTCAGGGTCTTGTCCATTGGTGATGAACCAATTGAATTACAGAACAAGAGCAAGCCACTGGTTCGATGCCCGTTGTTGCCCGCTACCCCCACTAGCGTTGGACACTTTGCCGTCATAACTGATGAGCTTGTCACATGGTTTTTCTCATTTCATTTCTGGAATCACGACGAACGTCGCTTCAATTCTGGCACCCTCTTCAAGAGTCGTCTATTACTGTATCACTCATCTATTTAATCAAAACTCAACCCTCGTGGTATCGTAATAGAGCCTTCTTGAGCGGAATCATCCTGCGAATGATCTGATATACCTCACGGAAACCGTGTTGCGAACAGTCGGCTCTAGCTTGATTCAGTCTCAACTCCATTACATCACAACTCACAAGACTCAAGACACATATCCATATCCACTATGTTTGGACCTTTGGACCTTGGCTTCGCCTGGCCATCTGAACAGAGCATGGCCTCCATTGCCTTCTCCTCTTACTCTCCTCTGGCCCTTCGCGATATGCCACAGCCTAAACCAAACGATGCGCCCTCCGACATAGACACTTCCATCTTCACATTCGAAGACGCCTTTGAAGATCTCCTCGCTATGTCACAAGGACAACAGCTCCCTGAAATTAGGTCCCGATATGAGCAACGGAAACTCCTACGATCCATGTTCCCGACTGGTGAGCCTGGATATTTTTGGATGCGCAGGCTGAGATCGCAAGGCCTGTTGGAGGAATCTGAACCCGCCAAGCTGATAAAATCACTCGCGAACAACAACTGGGACCAATTGCACGAAGAACCAAACCGTAGGAGTCAAGAAGTATGGCGTGCTGCTTTGGGCGAGGATGACGACGAGGACGACACCTTCCAGGAGAGTAAGCGGGACCATACCCTGAGCAGCCATCAGAGAAATGAGGAGAGAAATCGCGTCAATAGAGATAATCCACCTCAGAATAACATTGAGGACCTTCGTGATGAGCTTCACGGGCATCGGAACCTCCGACGAGAAGCTGACCACTTTGACGACTTGTTCTCGGCCATCCAGTCATCCTTCGCTAACGGCCAATCACCCTGGGATTCGTTCATAAAGTTAATTACCGAGGACCATCCGGCACCTTTGAACAGAAAACAGCAACAGTTGCAGAAGCCTGCAAGTGATGAGAAACAGGTCGTCACCAAAGACGAATACGTGGACCGATTTGGTTACGTACACACAAAGACATTGGTCAAGACACTGGATGAGGATGGCAACGAAATTGGAAGTCACAGTCACTATACTGTTCGACCTGCTCAAAAGGAGAACGAATCTGCGCAGGCTGAAGAGAAGGGCAAAGAAGGTCAAGAATCTGGGCTTAAGGTAGATGGAAGCATCGAAACAAAAAGTGGCTGGATCTGGAAATGAGGAAGGTTGTGTGGATGAGATTGATTAGTTGACTTCGGACATGATCTCAACTCAATGATGAATGATTCATAAAATGCAATATTATAATAACAAAAGAAGCTTTGGAGCATCGCGAAATCTCCGTCAACCGAATCATATGCTGACATCTCATTGCAATACACCCCTAACCATGGAATGCCAACTGTAAACACTTTTAAGTAGGTAGGTATCAAAATGCTAGCACTCATTTCTTGCCCCGGCTCATAGCCTTCTTCTTCCGCATAACTCTTGTCCGCGCAATCAACCTGTGCTTCATATCAGCATCTGGCTCGGCCTTCGGACCACTCTCTTCCTCAGTCTGCTGCTTGTTGCCTACTCCCTTACTACCCTTGCCACCCTTGCTGCCCTTATCACCCTTATCACCCTTGCGTCCACGCTTATTGTTGTCCTTTGTGTGTTGAGCATTCGTCTTCAGCTGAGCCACAGCCTTTGCATCCTTGTTGTGCTCGGGGTTCAGCTGTCGAGACCTCTCCTCGTTGGCACGCCGTCGCTGAATAACCTGGGCGTTCTCGATGGCGAACTCAACAATCAGCCTCTGCTTTTTGCCAACTTCGTTCTCGAGTTGAAGACCGTTAAGGTATCGGAGTCCCATCAGTGCCCAATGGTGCGAGGTGTACTCGACGAAACCATAGCCACGACTTTTTCCACCATCCTTTTCTTGCATCTTCTGTCCCTGACCACTCTCGAACACAATCTTGGCTTGACGGATGATACCCTTGCCCTTGGACTTGCGCTCATGTTCCTTCTCCCTGGCATCCTTTCCATCTCGTGCATTCTCCTCCTTTGATAGCGGTTGTCGGCGGCCGGCCTTGACATCCTTTGCAAACTCAACAACAGCCTTTCGTGCAAGCTCCTTGAGGTCCTTCGAGTCCATGTTGCGGGGAATGTTGCGTAGAGACAATCGAGTCAGACTCAAGTGAAGACTAGGGTTGCCCTGCACAAGCTTCTTGCGTTGACCGGCACTGGCCTCTCGCATCTGCATCTCTGAAGGTGTGAGGAGGTTGAACAGAGGTGAGTTTCGGTCGATGGCACCCTCGCTGAGTAGGAAAAGCTTGCGCTTATCCTTTTCGTTACGCTTGGCGAGGGAGCTGTCGGCAAGGTTGGTTGCTTCTTGCTTGTTGACTGCTTGTGCAACCTGGAGAAGACGCCCATCGAGCGTGTACTTTCCATCAGGATCAGCACTCTCATCTTGAAGAATCGAAGTCTTGGCAGCCGCCACAGGCGCTTGGGGCCGAGGAGCGTTCTTGATACAGCTCTTGGCCTCATCGACATCGAAGAAGCAGACGAAACCGGTACCGGCGGGCTTCTCAGTAACTTTGTCCATCACCACTCGGGCGTATCGAATTTTACCAAAGTGACCAAAGAAATCCTTGAGCTGTTCATCGGTGGTTGTGAACGGGAGATTTCGAATAAAGACAGTCGAAGTGTTGTCTGTGAGCCTCTTGGGAGCCTGGCTCTGCACCTCCTTCTCGGCCTCCTTGTCATCTTCATCCTCATCTTCGTCCTCCTCATCCTCAAGATTCTCCATGTGATTTTTGAAGAAGTTCTTCAGATCGGCATCCAGTTGATCATCTCGGTTGACTGCTGCGCCACCTTCCTCACCAGCCTCGTCATCATTGTCATCCTCACCATCACTTCCTTCTGAAGATGTTTGGTCATCCTCGTCCTCCTCCTCATCAACCGACTTATCCTGCCCCTTCTTGGTTTTCTTGGCCTCCTTTTCCTCCTCTGGCTGCTGCTTTTCCCAGGTATCCTTGTCAACAGCCCAGTCAACAGCCAAGGTTCTTCCGTCAATCTCCTTGCCGTTGATAGCCTCCAGTGCACGTTGGGCGTTTGGCCTTCCTCTCAGGGTAACGAATCCAAATCCTTTGAGCTTGCCCTTAGACTGAGGTAGATCGGCAAACTTGACTTTTCCAAAACTTCGGAAAAGGTGGTTCAACTGTTCTGATGTCTTGATACTCCAAGGCAGGTTGCGCACAATCAGCTTTGGGGGTCGCTGATGCTCCTCCTTGCGGACCTTATGGGCGGGCAGCTCGCCAGTGGTATTGTTTCTTTGTCTTGGCTCGGCAACATCAATGCGAATCCGTCGTCCATTCCAATCTTGGTTGTTCAGAGCCTTCTTGGCCTCTGCAGCATCCTCGGCGTCGGCGAATGTTACGAATCCGTAACCTCTCGACTCCTTGGTCTTTTGGTCGACAACAACAGTAGCGTGCTTGACTGGGTAATGCTCAGAGAAGAAATCAGTGAGGCTTTCACTCGTGGCACCGGGAGGTAACGAGCGAACAAAGAGCGAACGTCGCTCCTCGACTCGTGCTCTCTTGGAGGATTTCACAGCTCCATTATCGCGATCTTCGAAGGAAGCAGGATCGAGTTCCTCTGCTTCGGTGTGGGGACGCTTTCGGTCGTTCTTTGATGCACCCATTTTGCTGTATGGTTGTGCCAAAGGCTAATGTTCAGTGAAGTAGAATGAGTGGCTTTGCGACCAGAGCGAGAAAAAAAAAAGTTCGATAAGGTCTTATCGATGGACCCCAGACAACCTGCAAATAGGTACGTACCGGTCGTTAAAGTGGAGCACCACAGCCCCTCAGTCCCTCATGGGAACTAACCCGTAAATGGAACGCCCGTAAACAAACAATGCGAAAGCACATTTGGCGACTATCAACACTGTTTCCTTGCTACAACCAACAGTCGATGGACTAAAACAACACAGCAAAATGCCTGCAAGAACTACCGCTCGTTCTACAAGGACCTCAGGTGCGCGAACATCCGCCGCATCTCGTGCCTCATCAGCTGCCGAAGTAGTTGATACCCCTGATAATGCTTTGCGCACCAAAGTATGTGCCGTCTTCCGTGATGCACAGAGAACCACAGCAACACACCGGAAGCTTGTCGTAAACCTACGAAAGATTCAGGAATCGTGTGCCTACGAACCAACAAATCCCGACCAATCCCAGGCCGACGAATTTGACGAGGATGCCTTCAATCGCGAATTTATACGTTGCGTTAGCAAAATAATGCCAATCAAGAAGTCCGAGAGTGTGGGAGAAAAGTCAATTCGATTTACCGGTCTCTTCTTGCAGCACGCAAGCGGAAAGGATAATGAGCTTCTGGGGGAGATTGACCAAGACGCAAGTGTCATGCCAGAGACTCCCAGCACTCGTTTGACCTCGCAACTCCTCGAAGCCATTCTTCCTCTCTTGACCGCCAAGGACAAGGTTGTCCGCTTCAGGTCAACTCAGCTCATCTCTCACATCATCAATTCACTCGACGCGATAGACGATGATCTTTTTCAGAAACTGCGTCATGGACTACTCAAGAGGATTCGTGACAAGGAGGCCATGGTCCGTTCTCAAGCGGTGCTGGGCCTTGGCCGTCTTGCAGGAAACCAGGCCGAGGGTTGCACCAATTCGGATGATAGTGATGGTGATGATACTGGCTTGCTCGAGAAGCTGTTAGAAGTCCTTCAAAACGACCCCAATGCAGACGTGCGAAGATCGCTCCTCGTCAACTTGCCTATCTTGCCTGAGACATTGTCGGTTCTTCTTGAGCGTGCGAGGGATCAAGATGCAGCAACTCGAAGGGCGGTCTACTCCAGACTACTCCCTGCTCTAGGTGACTTCCGTCACTTGTCTGTCAAGATGCGAGAGAAACTCTTACGCTGGGGTATCCGTGACAGAGATGAGAATGTCCGGAAAGCTGCAAGTAGGCTGTTCCGTGAGCGATGGATTGAGGACTGTGCGGGTGCACCTCCCCAAGAGGACGGCGTGCCTCCAGAACCAGCGCCCCCCAACTTCGACGGTCTCTTTGAGCTACTCGAGCGAATCGACGTGGTTAACACTGGCGTCGAGAACGGCGTTGCACTGGAGGCGATGAAGGGTTTCTGGGAGGGACGCCCTGATTACCGGGAAACGGTCGAGTTTGATGACAGCTTTTGGGAGACCCTATCTGCTGAGTCAGTCTTTATGGCACGGAGTTTCAACGATTTTTGCCGTCTCGAATGCGATGGCAAATACCTAAATCTCCTGGAAGAGAAACTCCCTGAGGTCACCAAGCTCGCTTTTTTCTTAGAACGATATCTTCACGTTCTGACTGCCGCTGTTAAGAGGGTAGCAGAGGCAGACGACGAGGATGAGGAAGAAGATACAGTAGAGCAAGAGTTCATTGTTGAACAAATGCTCCAAATTGCCCTGACCCTCGACTACTCTGACGAAGTTGGGCGACGTAAGATGTTCACCTTGCTTCGACAGGCCATTTCGATCCCCGATCTACCAGACGAAGTCACAAAGCTCGCTGTTGAGGCTCTCCAGGGTATTTGCTCTCCAGATGCTGCCGGCGAGCGAGAGTTCATAAGCATTGTTCTCGAATCAGTGGCAGATGTTCATGACACCATTGTGGATGATCCTCCACCAGACGATGCGGAAGACAGTTTCCATTCAGCCAGATCAGAGGTCAGCGGCCAGAGCACGCCAACCAAGGGAAGCAAGCAAGGCGCTACACCTGAACTTAGCGAGGAAGAAGCGCGCGAAAAGGCTGTCAGGGAGATTGTCGTCAACATGAAGTGCCTACATATCGTTCAATCCATGCTCACCCACGTTGCGAGCAACCTTCAGGACAACACCGATCTAGTAGCGATGCTTAACAACCTCGTTGTCCCAGCAGTCCGCAGCCACGAGGCACCCGTACGTGAAAGGGGCCTAGTGTGTCTTGGTCTTTGCGCCCTTCTAGATCGTTCACTTGCTGAGGAGAACCTGAGCCTGTTCATGCACTTTTTCAGCAAGGGCCACACAGCACTTCAAATCACAGCTCTGCACATTCTCACAGATATTCTGAATGTCCACGGCGCTCAGCTCCTGTCATCCACGCCTGGGCTCCTGAAGGTTTATGTCAGAGCTGTCAAGGGTGGTGGTAAATCACCTGAAGTTCAGGCGGCTGCTACTGTTGCTGCCTCAAAGCTTCTGCTTGGTCGTGTTGTCAGTGAGGAAGAAGCATGCCAAGACTTGCTCAAGTCACTCGTCGTCGCGTATTTTGACCCCTCGTCTGCATCCAACCAGACCGTTCGACAGGCACTCAACTACTTCCTCCCTGTTTTCTGCTTTTCCCGTGCCGAGAACCAAAACCTCATGCGGTCTATCGCCCTTGACGCGATCCATGCTCTGTTCAACGTCCGCGAAAGTTTAGAGGACGATGATGTAGATGTCGAGGAGGACATGGTCAGCATGACTACCATTGGAGCTTGCTTAGTTGACTGGACCGATCCTCGAAAGTGCTATAGCCCTACAAGCTTGCTGGATAGTGACAAAAAGGTGGTCAATGGTGATGTGCACCTTGATTTTGCCATGGATATACTGGAGAAGTTACAAGGCAACGTTACAAGTTAGTTGACAAAATGTACCCAGAAAAACGTACGCATACTAACCCATCTACAGAAGAGGAAAAGAAACTCGTCAGTAGTCTTCTCGCAAAGCTCCATGTTTCTCCTGGATCGAGCGAGGAGAAGCTGCGCGAAGCTTACACCGAGGTCAGTATCGCTGTCGAAGAAGGCCTGTTATCCGATGCCACCAGCCGCAACTCGCTCTACAAGATTCACGTTAGCCTGGGCAAGATCGTGAATACTCTTGATGAACAGCAACCGGCCCACCGACGCACTAGTAGGAGCACATCGGTAATCACGGATCGACAATCACCTGAGGAAGAGAAGACGGTCATAGAGGAACCGAGCATTAAGGAAGAGGATGAAGAGAGCGACGGCACTGTAGTCCCCAAGGATGATAGAGAGTCCCTTGTAGACGAACTGTTATCTGATGGCGAGGATGTAGAGATGACAGATGTTTAAGAGATAAAGACATGATGAAGTAATGACCTGGGATTTGGACGATTTGGTATACCATGATGATCGGGCGGATACATGAAGGTTTCCTAGAGGGGAGGAATTTTAGTTTTTGGCGATATATCCTTGATTTACTATTGTTTCTAATTACGGTGTGACTGCCTCATTGACACTTTGTCAGAGACAATGGGCCTTATTCACAATCGGCTCTCAAATATTCAAATATGAGGATACCCATCACTCGTATCATTCACCTTTGCTAGTTACGCGTCCCCAACCAGAAAAGCAGACCTCCATAGCCAATATTGATCAGCAAGTGTTGTCCAAGACTCCATGCCATACAATAAAGATATTTGGGGGAGAAGACAGTCCAGATAAACAGATGAGTTCTCAGTGATGTGCAAGCCGCCATGACCAGCGCAACTGTCGCAGAGACAAAGACGGTCTGCAGAGTAATGTATTGCCAGAAGGCATTGCGCTGTCCCTCGTGATACCTGCGCAGGAGGAGAAGATTAGCAGCAGATGTCCAGAAGATAGGCCCAGCCCAGTTGCTGACCAGGGTGAGGAAACCGACGGCGAAGAAGTTAAAACCGCTGATGCCGTTGTACGCGCTTGAAAGGTCGACAGAGGAGATGGCGTTTGAGCCACCGAAGGCGAAGAAGGTTGCGTACTGAAGGAGAATAGCCGTGACGGCGATCCCAGTCACGGAGAGATCAGTGGCTTGGAGGGCGTGAAACAGGATGTCAGATAGGAGGAAGAGCGGAATGTTTGTAGCACGAGATTGGGTCATGCCGAAGATAGTATAGAGATGATGGAAGAGGTATGCTATGTTTGGTCAGTGACCATCATATAATCAGAGTGTAAGAGGAATATTACCTGACTGTAACTGGCCATTCTTACCCCCGGTGAACGAGCGGTAGATACCATATCCAAACAGAACACCAAGTAGGATAAATGCAGTTCGAGCTCTCCAGAGTAGCGACTGTCCCACGAACAAATCGTTCAAGCTCCTAGCAAAGCCAACAACCAACTCAGGAGCATCTTCACTGGTAAAGTCAAGCTTGAAGCTGTAAGCAGACATGAGCAGAACTGAAGTAATACTTGTGCTGGCCAGAGAAGGGAGACTCTTGAGACGGGCGAGCAATCGAAATGACATGAGCGCATATCCAAAGGTAATAATGCCCCAGAGGAGTTGAGGATGCGTGACGATGAAACCCTTCACAATGTCAGGGTCTCCAGCGAACTTTTGGCCAGTTTGGTTCCAGCCTCTGGTGAGTCTCAATGCGGCAAGGGCAGCAAAGACCCAAGCGATGTCCGCAACGTTATTTCTCCTATATTTCGGTCAGCATGCTAAGTGCCTTGACGCCATGCTTAATCATTACGCACCTTCGAATATAAAGCACACCCTGGATCACAAGCCAGATACTTGAGGACCAGTACCAAAAGTGCTGTTCCTCCTCGACATAACTGCTCGCGTACATCATGACACCATAAGATAGCGTCATGAGGGTGAAAGGAAGGGTTTGCCCATCCCGATGAACCCCAAGATTTTGAACCGCGATAGCGCTTGCGATAACAGCAACGGCAGCAATCGCTTGACCAATGTACAACTTGGGCATGTCGTAGTTCGAAGCCATGCTGCTCATCAAATCTTGTGCCCGACGAAGCCACTGTGACATGTCATCAAGCCACTGTTGATCCATCTTGCCACCAGCCGCGAGGACATGGGCCTCCTTGTTGATCTTTCGCCATTGACAGGCCAATTCGTTGATCTCGGTTTTCTGCGAAGCACATGGGTCAACATCACTCTGCGCGTCGAAAAGCTCACTACCAAAGGCAGCGGTGACAATATTGAGGATTTGTCGAGCATTGCGAACCAGAATCTGGATCTGATCGCTGGTCTTATGCCAGAAGGGGAGGAAGTTTGGGATAAAGGCACCAAGGTTGTTCTTGGACACTGGGAAGCCCAAAAGCGCGGCAATGGTTGGTGCCAAGTCGGATTGCTCAACCATGGAGTAATAATCAAACTCATCTTTGGGCTGAGCTGGCGCAGAAAGTTTTGAGGATATCGTCTTGAGTTTCGGGGACATGAAAACCAAGGCGGGTGACGTTTCGCCAGGCGAAGAAGCACCATGGTTTCCAGCATCATTCATGCCGTGATCGCCGCAGAGAACGAGCAGTGTTGAGTCGAGGTGAGGCTTGGATTGCATAGCTTCGAAGAGAGTTTGAACAATACTGTCCATTTCACGTTGCTTGGGAATCATATTGGAGCTTGTGCCATGTTAGCTTAGTGACGATGAGTCCTTGTGGACGAAACAAACCTTTTAGGCCCAGCCTTGTGTCCAATATGATCTAGACCAAGGTAATGAAGAACCATAAGACCCCAATCACTGTTCTCCAATTCAGGGGCAATGTTTCTGGTGACATTGTTGTCCACTTCTGTAAAATCCTTTGTCTATGTTAGCTGTGTTTGATATGTGGGCGACAAGATGAATAACAAACCGCTACAAAGAAGCTGGAAGTTCCATCTTCACGATCGAAAGTGTTGGGAAATAGCTTCAGCCAGGTGTCATCTCCATACATGAGAAGCTTGCCCATTTCCTTGGCCTTGATCTGAGCTAGCCAGGTATCTTGGGAAGCGAGTGTTGATGAAGTATCTGCCTCATCAAAGTTCAATATGAGATCAACAAAAGAGGGGATTGAGCCGGTTGTCATAGACTTGATTCTCGGCATAGTGACTGTAGGTGACCGAGCGTTGGCCGTGAAGGGCATTGCGCTGCCATCTCGGATGAGGCTGGAATCTGATAAGTACAGGGTCTGATAAGATTAAAAAAAAAATATTGTAGGGTCATACCTTTGAACATAATCAAATCCCGAGGTGTCCGAATATACAAAGTCGCTATGTTCCAGGTCAATTGAGCGTTCAGAGTGAGATAGCCAGGGCTCATCAAACTCTACCTTCTCAGGGCATCAACAACCATAAATATTAAACGATCAAATGGCGCATCAGGGGGCGATCCAAAGTCAAGAGGCTCGAATTCAGCCAAGCCAGGTAAAAATGGTTTATAAGGGAAGAAACCCAGCGCAAAGACGACAATTGAGGCCGGAATTAGAAGATTGGCTGTGACAAGGAGCAGAATGCGCAATAGCGAACCATTATGAGAGGACACCATTATAAAAGGCAATTATCGAATAAAATAAAGGAGTGACTAAGATGAGGCTCAAGAAGTAAGATAGTTATGTATAAAAAAAACCGTCAATAATGCGCCATCATTATATGGAACAATGGAATGTGTCAGCTGCAGAAGTGATGGACGTGTCGAGATGAGCGCGCCTATAGGTAGAATAGGTGAGGTAGCCTCGCCAAGACAAACCAAAGAGGTAGTGGTTAAAATGGGTAGTATGATTGGCTAAGATAGATCAAGTTGAATGTTGAGCCACACAAGGCTGAGGGGCAAAATCTAGATGGAAATTTCGGGTATCACAGATTCAGATTGATTTAGATTTTGCTGCTAAACGCCGATGAATAGAAACCCAGAACCAAGACCAGACAAACAATTTTACCCCAGTTTAAGAGCTCTTCTTCTTGCCCTTAGATCGGCTGCCATAAGACTTGAAAACAATCTTGGAAGTCTTTTGCTTTCGCTTGTCAGCTCGCTTCTTCTCAATGCGTCCACTTGAAGGCTTCTTTGAGTCCACATCCATTGCTAGACATGTTAGTAACGATGGATGAGACAGATATTTTGGACTAAACTCACATGTTACTTCATTGTCTTGGACTTCCTCCTTGGCATCATCATTGGACTCCTCTTCTTGAGCTGAGAATATGTCAGTATAGTTATATTCAGGTTATAACCGGCTCACTCACTGTTCATGTTCACATCTGAAGACTCAGGCTTGGGTTGCTTGGCTAACTCAAGGAGCTTAGCTGAAAGACGCTCATTTCGGGCAGCCTCAGCAGGTCCAAAAACGTTTTGAACAAGGCGCCTATTGTTGGCCTTTCTGGTGCTTGCTCGCGCGCTCTTTGCCATTTTGTCGAAGTGGTTGAAGGTGGATGTTTGAGTTAAAGTCGTTATCAAAAGTCCCTTGCTGCTAAGAAAAAAAAAGTCGGGACGAGTTACGAGGGGCAGTCGGTAGACTGTGGCGGTGTGTGGCTAAGCAGATGGAAGTTGTTGAATTGGATGGATGTTTACTCCCTGCGCCTGCCATTAATCACCGCCTTCTATTCTCGGATGCCTGTGCGACAATGTTCTAGAGTCTGGGCAAACATGACATAACGTGAGAGGACGACGACGATCTCAAGAGCACGCGTGGTGGTTGGAAGTTAATTATTATCACGCCTAATGTTGCTGTATATTACAGCGTGACTGTGGAAAATTTATTGACTGCCTTTACTTTCCTTTTCTTTGTTTGTGTTGAAACTTTCATCCTCATCTTCTTCTTGGACTCTTTTACTCCGTCCCTCGCTCGCTCGCTCACTCACTCACGGTACCTCCTTCCGATACAGGCTGAACCGGCCTGCGCATCTGCCTTGGATGCCGTTTCGCGACTGCCACAACCACTCTTCGCGCCCAAAACTGGCAGCACCTTCCTCTGCATCCACTTCTGCTCCTGTTCCTGGACATCGATACCGATACCGATACCGACCACAAACCAAATATTAGCGACCGATAAGTGGAAGGCGGGACCCTCGATATGGCTTCCTCGGGCTTTGGGTCGGCTTCGGCCGCAAACTCTGCCTCTGCGCATGGAAATCTACGGCACGAAGCGAGCGCGCTTGTACGACAAGTAAATCGTTTGCTGAATCGTCAGCTCTCGTCTGTCTGCCAGGTCAACGGCGTTAAGAGCACTGGAATCAAGGCTGAGCTACAGAATCGCATACATAATCGTAAGTTTAGGGTCATTTCATGCACAGCTTGCTCTCGTTCACTGCTACACCGCGCGATCGCCTCATCCTCGCTTTCGCACACACTTGCTCGACTGTGAATGACTGCTGCGAACTGTTCAAAACCAATGCTAACCATGCCCTCTTTCCCGTTAGTCATCCAGGAAGCCGTCAACTCCAGCGATCCTGTGCGACTCCAGCAAATTCGCCAAAGCGTGCATAATACTATTTCGAACGGATCTTCCCCCTCTCGAATAAGCCTCCCGCACTCACATGGTCATGGTCACTCGACGCCCTACGGACTCCCCACCATGTCGTTTCCTAATACCCATGGCAGCCTCCATACTGGTCAGCGCTCCGGGACTGGCTTCGGCAGCTCGCAAACAGTGACACTCGCCTTCAAATCGAGTCCGTTTTATCAGATTGAGGCGCATGCTGGTGACATAAAGACTTGCGACGGTGAGTCTTGCACGCATATTTCTGTGCACCCGATTTGTTTATACTGACATCCCTGTCAAGTTATGTCGCAACACCGTAACACGATAACCTACCCCATCAGACTCGAAGACCACCCTACTCTGCAGAAGTGCGTTAACGACCCTTCGTACCGAGTGATGGTCTTTTGCGCCGGAGACTCCTTAGGCACGCAAGACGTTGCATTTCCTCATCAGTCGGAACTTAAGGTCAATGGCGGCGAGATCAAGGCGAATTTGCGTGGTCTGAAGAACAAACCCGGCTCTACTAGACCGGTTGACATCACCAAAACGCTTCGTCTTCGCCCAAAATATACCAACAATGTTGATTTCACATATGCGTTGACATCCAAGGCAGGTCCCAGCCAGTCTCAGCAATTATTTTCCCCGAGTCAAATCTAACTCTGAATATAGAAGTTCTATTTGGTGATCAATATTTGCAAGATCACCTCAGTTGAAGAACTTGCCAATCGCATTGCTAACGGCAAAAAAATATCGATTGATTCTGTGAAGCAAGAACGTGAGTAGTGACGGTTCACTGTCCATGAGCTACCCCTGACATGCGAATTTAGTCAATGCCAAAGCACAAGATCCCGATGTGGTAGCAACGTCACAAGTGCTGTCTCTAAAGTGTCCATTGTCATATATGCGATTGGCGCTCCCCTGTCGCGGCATGAGCTGCACACACTTGCAATGCTTCGATGCTACTTCTTATCTTCAACTGCAAGAACAAGGTCCGCAATGGCAATGCCCCATTTGTAACAAGTCCGCGACTTTTGAACACTTGGCGGTCGATGGGTAAGCCTCGGACCCAGCCATGGTGGACGATTTTTTAACTAACTCCCTGAGCAGATATGTAAAAGATATTCTTACAAGAACACCAAAAAGCCAAGAAACTGTGACCATTGAACCCAATGGTAAATGGCATCTCAAGAGCTCCGACGACAGTAGCCAAGGCCAGACCAATGGCAACTCATCGTATGGGAACTCTTACGACGACGACGACGATGATGATGACCTGGTAATATCAGAGGTCAACCCTATTGGCCATCGCCGCATAGAGACACCCAAGCTTGCCACCCCGACCATCAGTACGCCAGTGACGGCAGGTCGCGATGGGTCTTCTGCCGGGCCCAGAGGCATAGCATCTACCAGCTCGAAACGCCCAGTGGCCGCTATTATCGACCTGACGCTTTCTGACGACGATGACGATGATCCGCCTCCGCCTCCCAAAAGGCAAAATACATCAATGAATGGATACGCAGGGTCGAATCATCTGTCCAGTGGCTCCCCAATCTCGCCTGGAGTCGGGTATCTTTAGGAGGATGCTCGTCCTCAAGGACGGAAGAAACACAAGGGACGGAGACGCAAGACTTCATAGAGCGTCTATGGTAGCAGTTAACACGTCTTAGGAGGTCAGACTATTTAACTGCTTGGTACTAGGGGTGTTGGTTGATGATTTTTACTTTGGCATGTTCTGATCCGGCGTTGGAGGAGACGGAAAAAGATTCCCCTGTTGCCAAAGATTGAGGTGACTCATATTACCGGCATTGCTATCACGGTTGTTTTCGCGAGGTGTAAGGGAGTACATATGGAAAAGGGGATTAATCATAGGGTGGCAAGTTCACTTTCACAAAGTTTTCCGGCCCAAGGGTCGTTCTCCACCACATACAGAGGTAATAGAAAGACGGGTAACGAATTCTACATGTCCTCATGCGATGATGGGGACATCATTGCAAACAAGAATACAAAGTCTGCCAAGTCCCAATACAAGTTGCGAGCCAGTATTATGACCATGAAATCACCCCGATGAGTTGCGAATTTCTCTTCTCACAAGAAAGGATAAGTATCAAAAACGCACAAATCATTTTTCATTCATATTGAATACCTTAGGCTTAGAGATATATCATCTCAAGTATGCCTTCTATCTCGCCCTCAAATCATCATATTCAACCCTAATTTTAACCCGTATTCCTATCCCATCATAAGACCCAATTGACTCCATAAATCGCACACACTTTTTCTTATCGCTTTACCCAATTATGCTCCAATGTCCTTTCGCTTGCTAGGCACCGCTGTCTCAGCCTTCCATGAGTCAACGTTGTGAATCAAGCAAGCCTCGCCTTGGTCACGGCGTGTGAGACGGCCGATGCGGGACACCTTCTCGCCGGCATCGGTAAGAGCTTGTGCGACTGTGTCGGCCTTTGCGGCATCAACGGCGATGACCATGCCGACACCGGAGTTGAAGGTACGACACATCTCGATGGGCTCAACGTTGCCAGCCTCACGGAGCCACTTGAACACAGGAGGAATCTCCCATGAGCCGAACTCGATCTCGGCAGCAAGAGACTCAGGAATCATACGGGGCACATTCTCTACGAGACCGCCACCAGTGATGTGGGCAAGACCCTTGATGTGAGGAAGGATGGGGAGGAGAGACTTGACGTAGATTCGGGTAGGGGTGAGGAGAGACTCGCCAACAGTGGTGGACTGGTCCCAAGGAGCAGGGTCGGTGTAGCTGAGGCCAGCGCGGGAGACGATGCGACGGGCGAGAGAGAAACCGTTGGAGTGAACACCAGCAGAGCCGAGACCGAGAAGAACATCATCTTGGGCCATGTCGTCTTTGCGAGGAAGTTTGACATCAGCAGTAACAGTGCCGACAGCGCAGCCAGCAGCATCGTAGTCGTCGTTCTGGTACATGCCAGGCATCTCAGCAGTCTCGCCACCAACAAGAGCACAGCCAGCTTGACGGCAGCCATCAGCAACACCCTGGACGAAATCGGCAGCGGTAGAGAGATCTAGCTTGCTGCAGCCATAGTAGTCGAGGAACATAACAGGAGTGGCACCCTGAACGACGAGATCGTTGACGTTCATGGCAACCAGATCAATACCAACAGTGTCGTGCTTCTTCATGGCCTGAGCAATCATGAGCTTGGTGCCAACACCATCGATGGCACCAACGATGATGGGAGCTTGAGGGTAACCAGCTTGAGACAGGTCAACCTCACCACCGAAGCCACCAATCTCAGCATCAGCACCAGGACGCTTGGTGCTGGCAACAGCCTTCTTGATCTTCTCAACAAAGTCGTTACCGGCTTGGATGTCAACACCAGCCTGAGCATAGGTCATGGAAGCCTGAGCAGTGGAACGGAATGCTCGGTGGGCAATATCCTTTCGGTAGAAAGCACCCTCGAACTCAATGGCCTTGTTGTCGAGAGCAGCATAAGCAGCATCAACAGCAGCACGGAGAGAGTCTCCGACGGCGTTGATGGCGATGACACGACCACCAGAGGTCTTGAGGCCAGTGCTGTCGAGTGTGGTACCAGCATGGAAGATGTTGCAACCCGTAGGAGGAGTCTGAACAGACATGGCCTTGCCCTTAGGGTAGGAACCGGGGTAACCACCAGAAGCAAGGACAACGGTAGCACTGAACTTGTTTTCGATGGTCAGCTTGCAGTTGTCGAGATAGCCGTTAGCACAAGCAAGCATGATCTCGGCCAAGTCGGTATCAGCAGAGAGAAGAGGGAGGACGGTTTGTGTCTCGGGGTCTCCGAATCGGACGTTGTACTCGAGAACCTTGGGGCCCTTGCTGGTGATCATGAGACCAGTGAAGAGAACACCACGGAAAGGCTGCTGCTCTCGTCGCATACCGGAGATGGTGGGTTCGAGAATCTCACGGTCGATAAGCTCGGTAAGCTCCTTGGTAGCAATGTTTGTAGGGGCATAACAGCCCATACCACCAGTGTTAGGGCCCTGGTCTCCGTCGAAGATGCGCTTGTGGTCCTGAGCGAGAGGCAAAGATCGAATAGCATAGCCATCACAGAAAGTAAGAACACTGAGCTCATCGCCGATAAGAAGCTCTTCAATAACAACTTCGTCACCAGCGTCGCCGAACTCCTTGTCAACCATAATCTGCTTCAGAGCGGCCTTGGCTTCCTCTTTGGTCTGAGGAATGATAACGCCCTTTCCAGCAGCGAGGCCGGTAGCCTTGATGACGACGTCATGGTCGACGCTGTCAACGTAGGCAACGGCCTTTTTGTAGTCGGAGAAGTTCTCATAAGCAGCAGTAGGAACATTATACTTCTTCATGAAATCCTTAGAGTAGGTCTTGCTACCTTCAAGTCGCGCAGCCTCCTTGGAGGGGCCGAAGCAGGGAATGCCAGCCTTTCGGAACCATCCCTCAACGCCGTCGACAAGAGGAGCCTCGGGGCCGGGAACAACCAGGTTAACACCGTTCTCCTGAGAGAACTTGACAAGGCTAGCGAAATCCTCGGCCTTGACTGAAGAAACGTTGGAGGTCTTGGGGCATCCAGCAGTACCTCCGTTACCGGGGATAGCAAAGATCTGCTCAACTCGAGAGGACTGGCTGAGCTTCCAGGCCAGAGCGTGCTCACGGCCACCGTTACCGATGAGCAAAATTCGAAGGTCCGCCATGTCCGTTCGTGAAAATATGTGTGAGTCAAAGAATTGGTTCGAATGCGATTCCGAAATTCGGCGGGGGAATCGGTCCACTGGGGTTCTCAACCAAGGTCTATATAGGTACTAAACAATTAATTGTCAGTGTTTTATACAAAAGTTTGGGGCGCATTTATTACTTACTTTAATTGGTTCACCTTTGAGAGAAACCAGCTCTTTAAAGAGACAAAAACTTGGTGGTGACTGGAACTAGGACAGGAACTGGCTCTCTACACCAAACTTTTTTCAACTTTTCAAACTGCCCCGCGCTGCTCCCATTAAGCCCCGCGTTAGAGCGACCCTCCAGCCTTTGGCCTTATCTTATCGAAGATGCTGACTCAGCGAGCTGGGAGCTCAGTCAAGCGGGAGAGCAGTTCGGTGAGCTTAACAGTACCTACGTATTCCTTTGAGCTCAACGCAAACGACATCCCTCATTCGCCACAATATACGACCTTAATCTTATTATCTGGTCGCATACGTCTCCGACCAACCTTTCGTTTCGCATTGACGACGTGTAGAAGAACACAACCAATTCGCCCATCATGTCTTTCGAGCCCGTCATGCCTCCCTTTAACTCGAGCGATCCATCCGCCAGCTTCCTCAGCTCCTCGTGTCTCGACTTTCTTCTCATCGAGCTCGTTCCCATGGCCTACCGCGTTACTCATGAGCGAGATTCTGTCACATCAGAATCAAATAGCGCGCCTACAGATACTGCCTCAACCAGTCATGCAGTTAGCTCCAGCGCAGCCGGAATAGTGGCCGGCACCGCAACAAGGAAGGATGAAGAGGAGGATATGGATGCGGTGCACTATCGCCTTGAGATGTTGGGTTACAGAGTTGGGCAGGGTCTGGTAGAGAGGTGCGCACCGATCTTTGAGGTACACTGCGCCGTCATGACTTACACTGCAATAGGTTCTCTAAAGACCGACCACGATTCAACGACACACTCGATGTCATCAAGTTCCTCTGCAAAGACCTTTGGACCCTGGTATTCGGCAAGAATATTGACAATCTGAAGACAAACCACAGGGTATGTTTTCTACTACCAATGTTGCACAATCGCACTAATGAAGAGCCAGGGAGTATACGTACTGACCGACAACGTATTCCGACCCTTTTCTCGCATGAGCACAGAAGCTGGTGGCCAGGCAATCGTTCGCGCACAACCGGTAAGATCTCCTGATGGCCCAATCACTTCATATATACATGTTCGCCTATTGACTATTCACGCGCTGCAGTTCTTATGGTTTCCCTGTGGTGTTGTACGAGGTGCATTGGCTGCCCTTGGAATCAACACCAGTGTCCAAGCCGAGATTAACGAGTTGCCGGGAGCCGTGTTTCAGATTAAAACCATACCAAACAAACCCTAGGGGCATTTGTCTGCCTAGCTATAATATCATGATACCCTTCTACCAAGTCCGGGCACAGCACGCCGGCTTCCGACCATCGACTGCCATGAACGCGCAAGAGCTAAATATCGCCATGGTTTAGACCAACCCTTGACCAAAACTCCAATCATACCTGCAGCAGTCCCTGAGATTCAATATCGGGACTATAAAGACATCGACCGTAAATAATCGCCCGGAACATTTCACAGCCTGCGCAAAGTCATATCATCAGCAATCGTGCTCATGACTCATATTACTATGTTTAGCGGCATAGCTATGGGCCTTCTCAAGAGTTTCCTTGCCTGCTCTGGAAGCCTCTCACTGGGTATTAGGGAAGATATCAAATGGGGGGTATTCACTTTTGGGGAGGGTTGTGGACAAAGCTGACACCCTTGCTGATGTTGCCCTGAAGACCCTCCTTGGCCTTTGCCAGAAGAGCCTGCTCCTTCTCGGTAATGCCCTCCAAGGGGTTGTTGGCCTTCTCAGCACCGTTGGGCTATGTAACATTAGCAAATTTTCACATCCAGAAACGAAACAATCTGTAACTTACGCCCAGCTCAATAGGAACAGAGAAGAAGTCGGTGCCAGTCTCCTTAGCAATAGCCTCACCTCCGGGGACACCAGGAAGGTAAACGTAGCTAGGCTCGACGAGACCCTTCTCGCCCTTGACGGCACGGAGAACCTTCTCGGCGAATCTATAACCATGTTAGTTACTGAGTGAGAGAAGGCGAGCCGGGGAGGTAACCTACCGGAAACCAGCATAAGCCATGGATAGAGTGGCGGAGCCAGCACCATCCTTGGCCTTGACGACCTCGTCACCGCCAAACTGAACGCGGTTCACAAGAGCATCGTACTTGTCATCGGTGATCTGGACGGAAGGCGAAGCCTTGCTGAAGAGAGGGACGATGGTCTCGCCAGAGTGTCCACCAATGACGGGGATGGTCAGCTCCTGGGGGTTGGCCCTGCCGGTGATCTCGGCAACGAAGGTCTCGGCACGGACGATGTCGAGGGTGGTGACACCAAAGAGACGCTGGGGGTTGAAGACGTTCTTGGCCTTGAGAACCTCGGCAGCGATAGGAACAGTGGAGTTGACAGGGTTGGAGATAACAAGAATGAAGGCCTTGGGGGCGACCTCGGCGATAACCTCGATGAGACCCTTCACAATGCCAGCATTGATGTTGAAGAGATCGTCACGAGTCATACCAGGCTTGCCTGTGCGGGGGAAGTGGTCAGTAGAGCTAAAACTGGGGAGGGGCTCCGGGGTCGGTCGGACACGCGGGGACCAACGCCGGATGTCCGGGGTAGGAGCTTCACATACGGGGAATGCCAGCGGGGATGACAATAATGTCAGCGTCCTTGAAAGCGGCCTTAGCGCCATCGTTGGCAGGAAGGTAGCCAGTGGTCTTCTGCAGAGGGTGTGAGTAAATAGTGCGTTTCGGCGGAAGGG
The DNA here is from genome assembly GCA_013184445.1 of Fusarium sp. NRRL 53497. Classification (NCBI taxonomy): domain Eukaryota; kingdom Fungi; phylum Ascomycota; class Sordariomycetes; order Hypocreales; family Nectriaceae; genus Fusarium; species Fusarium sp. NRRL 53497. Next base: position 38,628 of record JABCJZ010000139.1, read on the forward strand.
AATATGCATGTTCGACTGGGGGAAATCTGGGGTCGACTCACGGCGCGGGAAGAGATGTGAGAGAGATCGGTGGCAACGCCGGGAGTGTTGACGACATCGTAAAGAGCGAGCTCATCGATATGAGGGGAGGTCTTGAGGAGCAGAGAAAGAGGCTGTATATCAAACAACGTTAGCTTGTGCAATTCCAAGACTTGATTGAGCAGTTGAACATACCTGACCAATGCCACCAGAGGCGCCAGCAACAACTAGAAACAGGTCAATCTTCTGGTACAGGAGAACATCAAAACGTAGAAAGCGCAGAGATAGTAGACATCGTAGACATCAAGGTAGGGCGGGACGGGTGAGACGGTTCGTACGTACCAGCCTTAACCATCTTGACTGAGTGTGTAAGTGGATAGAGTGAGGGGAGGAGTAGTTGCTCTAAAGAGACTTGAGGAAGAGAGAGATGAGACTGAAGAAGAGATTGAATGGAAGAGAGATGATTATGGGAGGATGAAGAGGGCAGGAGTTGGATCAAAGAGGTGGGAGGAGGGTTAAAATAAGTAATGTAGGAAAAAGGTCGAGAGCTCAAGGTTGCTTAATGCGACACGACGGAGGGCAACAAGCGATGACTGGCACAGACACAGTACATCAGTAAGGTACTGCGGCAACCACCACGGCGATACCTGCCGTACTTTACTAGTTCCAGATTCACTACACGGAGACCCTCAAGCCGCTGAGACACTGCCGATATATTCCAATGCTAAAGCCAAGCTCTCACTATCCTCCCTCTTACTACAGAACCCGAGTTATTCTCAAGTACTTAATCCGATCTGACCGGAAACCTCACGGCAATTAACGGAGCTAGGATGGGCTGGCTTGGGCTGGTAATTTACATGTCCGAGATCATCACAAGTTTCTATATTTCCCTCTGCGGTCTGCGCAAACATGTGCGACAGGCTATGTCGAGCGGGGAAAGCAACAGAACAGAGCTGTGCAACTTTATGAGAGCTCTAGTGGGGGGTTCCATGCCCAAGGAAGCCCCTCCTTGCAGGGGTCAATGACTATCATCAACAACTGAAGGAGGGGCATCATCCACAATCCAGAACCCACTGCCCATTGCCAGGCCTATTGAACGGACGAACCAAGAGGAGTAGCATCATCATCTCGCCTCTCTTTCGCCAGCATCAGATTGCTTATTACCAGCTATCACGAGTTTGCATTTCGAATAATTACGTTACGCTCTCAATATCATCCACCGCTTCGGAATCCTTTTGATCATGGGAGGGGCTTTTAATAATGCTCATGATATTATCTTAGGTACTATCCACCATCATGGACTTTCTTGCTTCCATTCATCCATCGATGACTCTCCCTTCTCGCCCGCCCACTTTGATTCGCAATGGCGATCCGCTCCAGTTGTCAGAGGCCTGGCGCAAGACTTGGCGCAAAGCCTTGCGCGGAGACTGGTGCGCAAGCGCCCTTTGCTCCTGAGAGGATAATTTATGTACGGACTATATAAATCTTGATGGAGAACGACATACGATGGCAACGGAGCAACGGACAAAGCTTTGGCCATTCTGTGCTAACTTTGACTAGACTTTTCAACCACCAGTGACAAAGGTCCCATGTCAAGCATCTTGGGCTTGAATCTGGTTCGCTTCTGGAACCCTCACCCTCGCCCTCACATCCAGCGGCCCGTGGGGAAGGGCTACAGTATCCAGGGACCAAAACTCACAGCCCAGGACAACTCACCGGGCCTGACCGTCGCAACCCCGAGTTGGAAGCGATCTTTACCCCGACCCAACTCCGGTGAGCACACCAGATCTAAACTCAATTGTCCAACTAAGCTCCACGAGGGCGCTGAAACAAGTCGCTCATGTGAAAGCGTTGGTAATTCTATCGTGTAAATCCCGCGCTGTCTATTACTGTACTTGGTAGCTTGTGGTTCGCTCCTTTCACCTGTCGGTTCTCTTGTTGCCATTTGCCAGCAAGAATTCGTTGTTCACAAAAATCTACGGAGCACTAACATTCAAGCCACCAAGATGAGGGGGCGGCTGATCCCTCCCCGTTACCAGATATGGTAATCTCGCAATGCATCTCTGCAACCTTGGTGGTTGATGGTTATTAGCTCACCTTGAGCGCAAGCCAAGCCGTATGAAACAACACAGTTCTTGATTAATGGCATATCAAACAAGTTTGATTTTTCCGATACTTCCGTGGATAACAGACTCCATCGTCCGGATCTTGATTTGCCTCATATCGGATGGCAGCCGGATACTTGTTGTTCAGAACGCTGACTTCGGTGGATGGCTTGCGTCTGTTGCACCAACCATGTCGCGAGCCTTCACCTCGGTCAGCGTCTGGAAATTGATCTGCGTCTGCTGTAAGTCAAGAAAACAACTTCCGGCTTGCGGCTACATGAGCACCAAAACGTTCCGATATATGATCTTAGCGATTCACAATATTGCTCCGGACTTATCCGGGATAGTGACGTCTTGGTTTGCATTCATAAGTATCCTCGGCGACCTGACATTTGACATGATCCTCGGTATCCCGTGGTACCGAAGTCATGACCCGATATGTACCGCTTCGCACTTATACATCCAGACAACTTTGCGAAGAGCCTCCAAAGACGAGCAACATGCTAGTCCAAGCTGCCTCTGACTGGTAAGGTCAGTCATGTAAACGATCATTGGCTGGGGCTCTTAGTTTCCCACTTCACCCCAGGCATCTTGACGGCTCAGATGAGCCTCAGTGGTGGTTGGCATGGGCATTCTCATACGATCACACATATACACGGTATTTTTCGGAGACACAGATTTTGGGTTGCCGACGATATCGCCGACGAGATATTCATTCATTTTGAGCTCAATAACTCCAGCCGTGAATGACCCAGAGACCTCGGTTCATGTGCTTTGCCCACACTGATCCCTTTTTTCATCAGATGTGAGCTGTGCAGCTTGCCTCCCTAGCTCCATACCCCAGCCTTATTCACAATCCCTTTCTATCTTTGCATTGGACAGCTTAGTTCTCCTCAGCGGTGGCAGCGGCCTTCTTGGCCTTGTTGCCACGGAGCTTCTGCTCGGGCTCGGGCTTGACGGGCTTGTTGGACTTCTTGATGGCGGAGGCACGCTCGACGGCAGCGGAGCGGAGGTCAGCACGGTAACCGTTCTTGGCAGCCTGGTTGGCAACAGCCTGGTAGGTCCTGTTTAGAGGGATCACGGTCAGCCCAAGTTCCGCGGGCGCTCGTATGTCGAAAGACAATGGTAGCGTAGGAAGTCGAGTACTCACTTGCGGTTGCTCTTGGATCCGCTGTAGGAGGTGGTGGCAAGGTTCTGGGCGGGCTTGTTGGGCTGAGCCTTCTTGGAGGTGACAACAACAGCACCCTTCTCGCCGGCGGAGATACCGATGGCCTATTAATTCCAGTTGTTTAGCTTCCTACGTTCACCAAACTGAGACGTTTTCATCGTTGCGTTCGTGGTCGTACCTTGTCGTTGACGAAACCAGCGTGCTGTGAATCGAGTTAGCCCACATGATCTATCATGACCCCTCAAATACAAGAGGGTATCAAAACTTCAGAACAGAATCATACCTTGCGAGAGGTCTTGTTGGTCAGGTTAAGAGGGTCTCGGGAGAACTGAACACCGCCGTTCTTCTTGCTCTTGGCAGAGAAGCAGTTGTTGTCACCTGCGCGATCGCAAAAACGTTTCAGCAATTGATTCCAATATCAGGCGCATATCGTAGGCCATTTTATTCCAATTCAGATCAAAAATTCGTCAGAGGGAGACTCACGGACGATCTCCCAGATCAGGTCCTGGGAAATGTTGCTGAGCTCCTGGGCGGTAGACATTGTGAATGAGGTTTTGGCGTTGAAATTGACCGGGGAGAGTGAAGCTCGAGGTTGTCGTCGTCGAGATATCCAGTTCCAAAGACTATTCACCAAAGCCGCCTTGGAAATTGTGTGCGCAGAGAAATTATGGGGCTCGCCTAGTATTCCAAACAGGGCTAGACATGCTTACCAAAGGGGCCGAACATCGAAAGACTGGGTCAGTGGGCGGACTGCAACAGAGTGGAAGGCGAATGGTCGGAACCCCCCTGATGTCATAAATTCAAGACAGAAATTAGGCTATTTCCTATTGTAAAGCTCTTTACAGTAGTTAACAGTTTTATTACAGCCTATATCTCTCAATATAAGACTTCATATCTCTCAGTTGCGAACTTGCGTGTCCTTGTGCCTATTGCGGCTGTGCCAAGCCAGAAACGCGTGGCTTAATTGATTGGGGGAGGAAGCCCGAGGCCTCGCAAACAGAGTCACGTCAGCACTTCCAACCCGTCTCCATTCCTGAGACAAAGGGAAGAAGGGCTCGACTTTGACTTGCACTTATTCAAATCCGGATCTTGTGGAGGGCGAGAAACAGCAACCACAAATAAACTCTACTCTTGCGACTCTATAGACCCGTCCTTTAACAGGAGATACGGGCCTATCATGCGACTTTGAAACCCGGTCTTCGAAACCTTCACGCCTGTGACTTGGCCGTTCCTCTCTTTTGTACCTGATCGTTTCAGTCTCTTTTCCATCGTTGCGTCACAGATAAACCATTGATCTACGGATACACTTACCACCTGATACTTCTCTTAATACAAACTCGCCCACCATGTCGTATCTTCTCTACTCTATCTCCTTCTTCACCATCGTCCTCGCTACGGTCCTCTTCTTCACCCGCGCTCACTGGATTCCCCACGTGCGACACTTGCGACCTCGACTTCCTGGCGCAGACTACATCTACTCGCGACTCCCCGAAAGCTTCGCTGGCGACATCGAGGCTGGTCTTTCCAGCGACACATTTGACCTATCTGGAAACGTCGAGTCGGGCGACTCGCGCGCAGGTCTCGACGATGCGGCCAAGGCCGAGGTTCTGGCTATCATGAAAAAGAGGAGGATGAACTTTGACCAAGCAAGGAAGGTCTACATGGAGAATCGATTCAAGGCCAACGGTATTGGCGCTGATGGCCTACCGAGAGATCCGAAGTTTGTGAGCTTCTCGTAAAGAGTTGCGTGGATGGACGAAGTGCCAACGATAACCGTGCGCATTACGACGATATCCGATTCCGAACTCGACTCTGATTGCTATTACTACTCTACGACGTTTGATGCTTCCGGCATCATCCAGAGAACCTTACTATGTCAAGGCTATAGATTGCTTGACTTGCGAAACACTTTTACCTTGGCACACCTGAATCAATTCCTTTTACCTCCTGGGTCTTTTGGTTCTTTTTTATTTGTCATGCCTGATTTCCCTCTTCTTTACTGGTTCCAGCAGCGTTTATTGGATTGGTTCAATACAGGAAATTTCATTTTATTAGCAACCTACAATCACCTTGATCTGTAAGGCGAGGAGTTTAGGTGGGATGCGAAATGGTTATTATTTACTGGGCTAGACTCTGTCTTCCCAGTCAGCTATTGTACTTTTTCTTAATTTTCAGTACTACATATGCAATCGATGAATTAATCATATCATCGTGATCCCCGCCAAACGCCATGAGTGAGTGTAGACCATTGTGATGGTCGGAATCTATATACAAGAATATGCGGTCCTGGACCGGTGAGTTGGCAATGTTTTCAAGTGACGTGTTGACACTTATCAGTGCCTTTATACGACAAGTGTCTGTTCTGTTGGTGAGAACGAGGTTTGAAAGATCCCTGGAGTTGACCAAATCCGATGAGCCATAACATTGGCACTGGGTTCAGGGCTAACCAAAAGCACATCTATTGGGTCTTCTTTGTGCTCGACGTACCATAGGTACGGTTGTCGTTACCTTCAATCTCTTCAATGAGCTCGTCCACTTTCTGGATTTCCTTCTTCCATCGGCTTTCGGACATCTTGATATTGCGCTCAAACATCCACTGTTCGGGCATGAGATATGTGCCACCCATGCGGTCAAAGCCAGTGAAGAATTGGCCGTAGTTGACCTCGAAACGAGAGTGGTGAAGCGAATGGCAGGCAGCGCCATTGACAACAGGGTTGTTGGTGAGGTACTCGCCATCATGAATCATGACAGACCAGAGGTTGACAAATACGAACAGCGCAACATAAGCCATTTTCTGAAGAGGGAAGATGAAAGGGAAGATATGGTAAGGCAACGACTGAGTGAAGCCATCGAGAGGGTGGAAAGCGTGGCTGGCAAAGGGTGTAGGCATGATCCACTTGTGGTGAAGCTTGTGCAGGTACTTGTAGACCAGACGATGGTGAAGCCAGCGATGAGCCCAGTAGATGCAGAAATCGGTGAAGAGGAGGAAGAGAGGGAACTGGAAGAAGTTGTACCAGAGGCCGGGTCCATCTTCGGTGGTGTCGTAGAGCTTGCCATAGCCGCGAACTTCAAGGAGGAAGAAGGGTGCTGTGATGATGGCCATGACGGGCATGGCCTTGTTGGCTGCGATGATCTCAAGACGAACTTGGTTCTTGATGAAGCGTGGATGATTAAAGGTTCGCTTGTCAAAGATGAAGATGTATGAGAGTGTCGCGACGATGAAGTAGACGAGAAGACCAAAGATCCTGAAATGTGTTAGTCGAGCGAGTGAAGATGAGAACGATTTCACACGAACCAGGTGATAAGGTAAAGAGTAAGGGCTTGTCGAAGTGGATTATCGCGGTCCCAGGCGCTCATGTATGCTTCCACTGGGGGTTCAAGTACGATAAATTGAGTGGCCGGCTTGTAAGTCCATGTTGAGAAGGCCTTGGCTGATGTATCAGTCGAATTAGATGTTGATGGGAAGTCGTACGGTGTCGCAAGCTTTGGGTGGAAGTATGCGTAGGCATAATCGGCGATAAAGGTATCGACGACCTCGAGGACGACGTCCATGATGGGCAATTGAGTTTATTACGAAATTCCGACGTCGCAAATAATTGAACGAGGGTGGACTTGTAAGTAGTGTAGTCGAAGGCTGGTGTAAGTGAATAACAGATATATCACAAACCCAGATTAAGAGGCAAGCCTAGAAGACAAAGAATAGCTGTGAACCCCCAACAAGACTTAACGATCGAGAACTGAAATTCCATTCATAGAAGGGGCCTCGCCTTCTTTATCAATGAATGAATCGATCAAGGGAAAGAAATCAGATTGTCTGATACTACCAGGGTCCATCGGCGGCTTGCGAGGCGGGGCGGATGTTTCTACCAGGGATACAAATACTAGTGGAGTTCTAGGAAGGGTCTTTGGAACTCAATTGAGCCAATTGGGGAGCTTGGATGAGAGAGCTTCTGGATTGATCTTATGATGGGGGACGTACGAGGAGAGGAGCTCCTAGTCTAACGAGAATCAGGGTCTCTGTCATTGGATTGAACTGCATTGATGCGCCGTCTTGTATGCATGTGAAGAAATGTTCAAAATATGGGATTTTCTTCGACATGTTAATACGAATACAGAATCCTCTGCAATGCTCATTGGCGAATTCCTCGCTGGTCTGTGAACGAGATGAGATTCGCCAAGTACCGGAGCCAGTAACAGTCGTCTTTGAACGGGAATCGCATGATGAGCTCCGAACTAGCCCGGGCGAGTGAATGCTGTGTTCAGCTAGATTTCAATGCTCTCGATCAGAGAAAAACAAGGATCAATATCGTTTCCAGTGTAGGTGGAAGTGGTCTGTTCCGGTTTCTCAGTGCCCGAGTGTTTGTCAGCCAATCGACTTTGACAATTGGGAATTGATGTCCCACTTTGTATTGAGGGCCATTTATTTTCCGACATAGCGAAGACGAGATATCGAACGATTCAAGTCCTGGGTATTCAGCCTTAAAAGGGGAAGTTGTTAATATGCATCTTCACCGCAACACTACGCCGGTCTGCAAGATTTGTTTTGACTCTTGTTGATATAAGTGTTGAGATATGTACTCTGTATTGAGAAGTGAGTTGAAGTTTCTTTATATCTTACTAGGGGTAGTCAATGCCTATATCAATTGGCGGTTTGAACAGGGCCATATTTTTGGTACGAACAGCAACAATAAATACGTTCCAGAAGAGGAACAATTATGCAGTATCTTGATTCCTCAGCATGTACTCCTTAGATGCTGTTATTTGAAGTCGATAATCATGGCTCGACAACACATTATCGATCCATACAGCGTGGAATATACGGAAACGAATACGTCGGGGAAACCCTGAAAATATCACGCAGGTACCAACATGAACTGACGTCTTTTGGTGTGAGGACACAGGACCCCTAACCCACGGGATTGTCGGGTGCTTGAGCTATGGTCTTCGGGTATAAGAGGGAATAGGTCCCTGGACTGGTCTTGGATGGGTCGCAGATCAGTCTCCCTTTATGATACTATTACTATGTATTGTGCTTCTTTCCATCACTCCGTCACGCTCATGTCTTATTCTTTTCATATATGCCTCAAATATATTATATATCAACATTAAGGAAGCCATGGCCTTGTTAACACGGGTTTAGTCCGGTTACGTTTATATGTATATCATGCCAGGCTGAGCCCTCCTATTGTTGTGCTTGATGCCTCAATCAGCTGTTGGGTCACCTCGTTGATAGTACAGGTTGCAAAACCAACTGCATTCAGCTGGCTGTTCGCTGTTGCTGCGAACCGCTCATTTAAGCTCTCGCCCTCATAATCCCAGCGGTTTTCTTTGCGAGATCGGATGTGGATGTACTTACATAGAATAAACCGTTGAGTTCTGGGTTTCATCGCCCGGTTAATCAACATATCATTAAATGTAAAATAGAATTGTTGCTCCCGGGAGTTTAACTGACCACCTGGAAATATCACTATCTGATTCAATGACGATCTCAATTTTTCATAAGGCCTTCTGTTGTGTTTTCATGTTGACGACTCTCTTGCAGATTGATACACGGTTGATCGTGGTCGGCTACCCGGTACTGACTTGTATCTCGGTATATTGAGCGAGTACCAACATTAGTAGGTAGTAACGTAATAATTTGAGTCTTCTCACATCTTCTTGAGCCGTTGTGAGTCGTCGGTCATGGTCAGATATAGAGTTGGCTGACAGTGTCAAAATAGTCCGCACCTGGATTGGCTTGCTCTCATCATCAAAATTAAGCCTCAATCAACGTTGGAGATGACACCTATTACCTGCAATCACCCACTCGCAACCCGTTGTTACTGATAATAACTATCGACAGTTTGTATTGGCGAGGGAATGAGGTATGTGGCACCAGTCACCGTCCATTAAGCGTTACACAAGCGTGGCACAAAACTGATTAAATCCGACGATACTTGTCACAGTCACAGTCACTTGGTGGTGGCGCGGCTCTATTGTCATGGATGCAAGCAAGGTCTGCACTCTGCAAGGTTAAGTTGGACATAGGAGGACAGAATAGTCTAGTCCACATATCCAATCCCAATTGGTTCGGAGGAGCATCTCTGAGTCTGAGCTAAGGGACAGCAGCATGTGGTGGGAAAGGGTTGTTGTGAGAGCTAAACTTATGTTAAACCCGCATGCTTCTCCAGTTGCTGGTGTCAATTACTAGTTACAGCTTATGTACGGATATCATGAAGCGTATCTACACAGCTCAGGCCCAAGATATTAAGCGTCTATGCCAGCCATCCCGATGGCACCAAATGCCACATCTTACAAGCCAATTTGAGATGAAGTGTGAATTCCTAGCGATCATGGCAAGGTACATTGGTGGTTTCGGGCAGAGTTCCAACGATAAAGCCAATTGTGTGAATAGAAAACTTAGACCCTTCCCCTCTTCGCCCGCGGGTTTCGACCCCAATCGCAATCGAGCTTCCCGTAAGACTGGAGGCTTCCAATAAACACTACAGGATCTGTTTTGCTGTAGCGTGGCATCTCAAAGTGCCAAGGTTGGGTTTGTGACAGGGAGGGAGCAGAGTGGAAGGGAAAAGGGCGTGCGCTAACTACCCGTCCTAGTCCCGTCGTCGAACAAAAGGGTGTCACAGCGTCAGGCGAACCACCGAAAGAGCGGAGGCGTTGAGGCGTTAAGGCGTAATTCTAGTAAATCAGCACCGTAGCACGGAGCAGCCACAGGGCAGCCCCGCTCGGGTGGGGCCAGCAGATTGCCCCGGACCGTACCCACTGTGTTGAGGGAGTGGAGATATGTACTGAGCAGAACCCGGACAGAGGCTGATATCTAGGGACCCATGCTTCAGCACTAGAGCACCACTCGCTTCCATTTCCTCCTCGGCTGGGCCTCTCTTTTTTTCTCCCTCTCCCTCTTCCATCAAAACATCATCGCGACTAATCAAATCTTACCTGAATCGTCAACTAGTGGACTTCCCGCCGGCGCATCCCATATCCTACGACTGCCTCCGCTGGCTTCTGCCCACCAGGGGCCTCTACACGCATTCTTTCCAGCATCATCAATTAGGTTCGCGTTCGCGTCGTTAGCTGTTGTTCTCATCGGCTTGCCTTGGCACCCAGCCTCGCGCTGTCATCGACTTGACTGCCTGACGCGCCCCAACTCCTCGACCACGCCGAACAACCGAAGCATTCAACACGATAATTTCCTTGTCTCCGACTTCGCCGTATAGTTATCTTGGTCTCGACGAGCCTCAACACGAACTCCCCGTCGCTGAGACCCGTTTTGCGCAATGTCGATGTATCCGCATCGCGCCATGGGGGGTGGTCCCCAGAACAATTCAACTCGTTTGAACGAACTGCTCGAGCAGATCAGGGTTGAGTTTGATACTCAAATGCGCGCGACCGAAAACTACGAGCATCAGAGTATGTCCATTACTCACCCGTCGATAGTGTATATCGCGTTATTTCCTTGCCCCCAGCTAACACATGTGTATCTTTAGTTGCCGCTCAAGTTAGCGAAATGCAACTGGTCCGTGAAAAGGTGTACCAGATGGAGCAGACACATCTCAGCCTTAAGCAGAAGTAAGCAGAAGTTCTGCTGCCCGTAATTTCGAATGCACATTAACCTCCTAAACCATAGATACGAGGATGAGATCAGCGCTCTGCGACACCAACTCGAGGCTGCTAGAAAGGGAGGTATTCAGCCTGGTATGCCCGGACCGGCTCAACATGCTGCTCCCTCCCAGCAACCTCCATCTATCGCCCCTGGGAATGGTCTTTTTAGTGGCATCATGGCTGGCGGTAGCCAGGGAGGTCTTGTCCCTCCTCAACCGGGCCAGCAACAGAGCCAGCAGGGCCAGCCTCAAGGCGCGCAACAGCAACAGTCCCAGCAGGGCCATGCCCCTCCCCAAGAACAGCCACTGGGACCTCAACACCAGATGGGCCAAGGACCCCCTGGTGGCCTTCCTGTCCCTCCCCCTCACCCCAATGCGCAGCAAGCTCCTTACTCTCAAAACTACCCCCCAGGTCCCGTTTCCAACGGAATGGGTCCTCAGCCGCAGAGCACTGCGTCTCCTGGCCCAGGTAGGAGGGGAATTGGTCGCCCTCCAGGTGCTGTTGGCCCTGCAACTCCTCAGGTCAACACTCCTGTACCTTACCCTGGAAGTGCGGCTTCCCCTCAGGTTAGCCACCCGACTCCGGACCATGGTCGAATGGGAGGCCCGCATGCTCCCGCCGTCGGTAATGCCCTCGGCGATCTCGAAGTCGATGCCGTGGCTCCTCATAACAAGAAGACTGGGCAGGACTGGTATGCTATCTTCAACCCTCAGGTCCAGCGCGTTCTTGATGTTGACCTCGTACACTCTCTGAACCACGAAAGTGTCGTGTGCTGTGTGAGATTCAGTCATGACGGCAAGTATGTTGCAACTGGTTGCAACCGATCTGCCCAGATCTTCGATGTACAGACTGGTGAAAAGGTCTGTGTGCTTGAGGACCATAATGCCTCCGATATGAGCGCCGATCTCTATATTCGTAGCGTCTGTTTTAGTCCTGATGGTCGCTACCTTGCCACTGGTGCTGAAGACAAATTGATCCGAGTAAGTTTTTGTCAAGTGTTTGAATACTGAACATACTAACATTTGCTAGGTCTGGGATATTCAAACTAGAACGATTCGAAATCACTTCTCCGGCCACGAGCAAGATATTTACTCCCTCGACTTTGCGCGTGACGGACGAACGATTGCCTCTGGCAGTGGCGATAGAACCGTGCGCCTTTGGGATATCGAGCAAGGCACTAATACCCTCACACTCACTATCGAGGATGGTGTGACCACTGTTGCCATTTCTCCTGATACTCAGTTTGTCGCTGCAGGCTCTCTCGACAAGAGTGTGCGTGTTTGGGACATTCACTCTGGCTTCCTTGTTGAGCGCCTGGAAGGACCTGATGGTCACAAGGACAGTGTTTACTCTGTCGCTTTTTCGCCCAGTGGCAAGGATCTCGTTTCCGGTAGTCTCGACCGAACGATCAAGATGTGGGAGCTCAGCGCCCCTCGTCAAGGAAACCAGCCCGGCCCCAAGGGTGGCAAGTGTGTCAAGACATTCGAGGGCCACCGAGACTTTGTCTTGTCGGTTGCGCTCACTCCTGAGGCTAACTGGGTCCTCTCCGGCTCCAAGGATCGTGGCGTGCAGTTCTGGGATCCTCGAACCGGCACAACGCAACTCATGTTGCAGGGACACAAGAACTCTGTTATCTCCGTTGCGCCAAGTCCCCAGGGCAGATACTTTGCTACTGGCTCTGGCGACATGAAGGCTCGTATCTGGTCTTACCGTCCCTATTCCTGACTAAGTAAGGAACCGGCTCAATGGGTCGCTTTTTAAATGCTGCGCCTAGAGAACGACATAGTTACGAACAAAAGCGAACTGATACACGACGGAGAAAAGTGATGTGCTTGGGGGAGGGAGTAGCTGTATTGGATATTTAGGGGAAGCTTTCTATTTTTAAGTAGTGGCCAGCCAGAGTGAGCGACACAAATTCTTGGGAATCGGACACAGCAAGGACGCTCCATTCGCTCAACTTCAACGGTGCGAAGGAGGGTTCTGCAAAGAGGCGCACAGGGAAAGGAGGATTTTAGAGAGCACATCTCTTCTTGTACTTGGCGGGATGAATGTAGAGCCAACGATATTGATACGGGTATTTGCTAGCTCAATGCTTTTTGTTTCTTATTGCGCAGTGTGTTATAATGAAAATCACCCATCCTTGAACGCCCTTAAAGTAGTTGCTGTTGCGACTTGTAATTCGTTCTGATTTGGTTGTCCAAAGATGCATGGAACAAGAAATGTAGTGTAGTTAGGAATGCGGTATCATTCAAGAGAGCCGAAGAGGCTAGAGAATGCGTCGTCGCCCTTCTTCTTTTTCTTTTTCGGCCGATCTTTGGTGTCGTCTTTCGATGAACTTTGGTGGGTATCTGCATGTACAGGTTTTGGTTTGCGTTCTTTCAGCTTGAGGTCTTTCAAGCGTGTGTCCGATTTCGGTATAGATTTTGTTTTCTTCTGAGTTGAAAGGAGCTCGTCGCGCGAAATGGCCACACCCATATCCAGTGGCGCTTCGGCTGTTGTTGATTCGAGAGGCGTAGATCTATTGGACCCTGTAGGGATTGATTTCGTAACGGCCGGCGTTGAAACTGCGTGATCGTGGTTGGTAGGAACGAGGTGGGAGAGCAGAGTATTGATTCGAGCGAGGACTGAGAGAAGAAGCAGCCCGAGAGGCGCATGCTGATTATCGGCTGCTAGCTGTGAGAAAGTACTGCGCGAGGATGAAATATGTGATTAGCCATGTCGAGTATGTCAAGATGCATGTCAGACGAGACATTGACTTACACAAAGGCGCGAGGGATCACATGGCGCATCATCCATTTTGCGCGCGCAAGAGCAGGATGGCCATCTGGCTTGACATTGCCAAGCTTGGTCCTCTTAGGACGGGTATTCAGGTCGTCTACGAGATTACGGACTGCACGGCGTAGTAGAGAGAAGGAGGACCACCAATGTGATGAAGAATGCTGGTTCTTGTGACGATGGGCGAAACCAGTGAGGATTGGGAGGAGAGGCGCGAGGGATTCGCTGGTGGTAGACAAGAGAGCGGTATCGGGAGGAGTTGTCATGATGGACGTAGATGATGTGTGGTCATTATTGATAATAGAAGTTATTGGTTGATTGTGTAAGTCCGAAATTTGGCCGAGAGGGTAGATAGTGTGGTCTTGACTTTTGAGGATGGAGAGTGACGTTGAAGTTGTAATAAGAGATGAATGGATGAAGTTAGAGGCTGTGGAAGCAACTTTTAGTCGCGATAAGATAAGCAGGCCCAGAGTTACACTAGAATTGGACAAGATTGTGAAACGGGATGGTTTGTGGCTTATTGAGCTTAAAGTTGTATTTATACTCCAGATTTCTAACTGAAGATAGAAATGACAGAAATTTCCAACTGTCTCATAGCAAGTTGTTCTCGTGTTTGTAGCTGGCAGACTCTGATCAAGTAAGTACCTTTGTACCTAGGTAGGTTGCCGGATACCTTAGGTCATTGTTGCTGGGTTAGGTGTAAGGAGGTGCATGCAACCTGGTTCCTGCTGTTATTTGCCTGCATGTAATGTAACACCAGAACAAGATTCACGCACGACAAGCGGATAATATCTCTTGATTCCTCTTTCAAATAATACTGACAATCAACATTACATGTCAAAAGTTGCGCCCGCACACACCCTCTTTCGACGACTTGCAGCCATTCTCTTACATATCAGTTATTACCTCGAAGCTGGTCTCGTGAGCCCCTGGGCCATTTCCCCACTACTCAGCGTCCACCACCCCATACCCAAAATGAAGCCATCTGCACAAAAGTTGAATTACAGGTGGGGTAATCGCTTCAGTGCGGCGACGATTTGTCTGGGACCGCATTGAAGCGGGTACAACCGCCAAATCCTGGCACTTAGCGGCCATACCATATCATGATGGCTCATGAGTGAGACTCTCGACGTTGCTGTCCTACGACATAGCGAGACATTCCTTTGGTGTTGACGTTGTTCATTCTAGTCAATTATTGGTCGCCTTTACCGGGTACTATTGCCTGTGCGTTGCTTCCTTGTCCTATCATTCATAGGTATTCTCCGGCAGTTGGTGCTGCTACCAAAGACCACCCTCCATCAACCGCAAGAACAGGCTAATCAGCCTAGTGGCGCTCGACTGCAGCTATCGAGAGCCCTGGAGATTGAGACGACTGCATCTTTAGTCAAACATCTTATCATGCTTGGTCAAACTGGTTCTTGGTATCAGTGACCCCTGCTGGTTCTGTTCAACCCTGCCAACCCAATTGCAAGCTCAAATCCAAAACCAATGCCCCAAATGAGAGGAGTCGCTGACCATCGGCTATCGTGTGCACAGGGCACAGTCGTTCTTGAGCTATCC
Organism: Fusarium sp. NRRL 53497; assembly: GCA_013184445.1. NCBI lineage: Eukaryota > Fungi > Ascomycota > Sordariomycetes > Hypocreales > Nectriaceae > Fusarium > Fusarium sp. NRRL 53497. The sequence continues at coordinate 53,853 of JABCJZ010000139.1, forward strand.
TTGGCTGCGATAAGCGTCATGTCCTTCGTCCGTTGGCGCGCCCACTTCCACTATAGGGCAAGTTGAGCCGCGTGCCATATGACCCTGAGCCGAGTTTGCCCTCTAGCCTCTTGCCCTCTTTCTACCTCTCAATTCTTCTTTTGCAGCTCTTACAATTCCTCCTCGAGGGTTGATGAAACCTCGTCAATTTGGCCGAGCCTACAGATCAGTCTGTTGTCGCGTTGCTGACCTTTGCAACCACCCTTCCAACTTTCTCGCTTTTTCTCCAGCCTTCGCCACCCCAATAACTTGACTTGGCAGACCAGAACCGCTGTTAAGAAACGCTAGACGAGACGAAACACGAAGAGAAGAACATACCGAAACAAACGTGAAGTTGGCGACGATACACAATTATAATGTCTCCGGCGCGGAATCCTACGAGTTGGGATGACTATGAGGGGGGACGTTCGCTTCGGGGAAGCGTGACCGACAGTATGCTCGAGCGCGAACAAGCTCTTGTCGACGACGAAGACGAAGACCCAAGCGAGCAGGGTCATGCGGATGGTTTTGGGAGGCGACGAAGACGGTACGTCAATTTAGGAAAAATTATTAAATGGTCTTTGTCACTAATTATTCCAGTTCTTCCATCACCTACCAGCTGGCGGCAATTGCAGATATTGGCGGTGTAAACAGCTTCCGATCTTTCGCCAGAAGTTGGCAGCGAGCAGCAGGTTTTCACGAGGTTATTCCTCGTCGGCCGAGCTTCGTCCTTGCGCCGGACCAAGAGACAGAAGACCTCCAATATAGTCGTAGTCATGTTCAAGGATCTTCTCAACCGCAATCAGGTCTTTTGCGCCAACATCTTGAGGCATCATCTTCGGGGGCAAACGGCGAGTCTAGCTCGGCCATTGAATCCTCGCCGAGGTCAATGAGGATCTCCCACCGTGATGGTGAGACGAAGCCTCTGCTTGATGTCGAGACCGGCGCATCCCCCGTTGGATCGCCCCGGTCAAGCATCTTTGCCGTCCCGCCTCACCTTGCAGCTCCTGACATTGTCGGCAGCTATGGCTCATTCCGAGACTCTTCGCCTTTTGGAACTATGGAAAGGGGTTCGCGACATCGCATTTCATTCAGCGAAGGAAGCGGCTGGGGCGTGGCCGACGAAGTTGAAGAGGAAGGCGAGGGCGCAGCGCATGGTGAACATGAACCTATCCTTGTTAAGGAGGTTAAACAGGGTAACAAGGTTGTACTCGCCGTCGAGGGCCAGAGTACTCTTCCTCAGTCTGTTTTCAACTCGATCAATGCCCTCATCGGTGTAGGCCTGCTTAGTTTGCCATTGGCCCTTCAGATGACAGGTTGGATCCCTGGTCTTTTTCTTCTGACTTTAACAGCTGCTGTTACATCACATACAGGCAAACTGCTGGCCAAGTGTATGGACTTCGACCCCAGCCTCATCACATATTCTGACCTGGCGTACGTCTCTTTTGGTACCCGAGCTCGAGTCATCGTGTCTGCGCTTTTCAGTCTCGAGTTGGTAGCAGCCTGCGTCGCTTTGATAATTCTCTTTGCCGACTCGCTCAGCCTGCTACTTCCTGGTCTCGCCAGCGTCAACATATGGAAGGTTGTAGCTTCTGTCATGGTTTTGGCCTTGAATGCGCTGCCCTTGCGCTTGTTGAGCTACACCAGCGTTATTGGCATCTTTTCGACTTTTTGCAGTCAGTATAGCATTCCGCATTCTCGCCCCTATCCATCTACTCACACGATAACAGTTGTTGTGATTGTCATAATTGATGGTTTCTACAAACCCAATTATCCTGGTTCGTTGCGAGAACCGGCGACAACCTATCTTTTCCCAGAGAACTGGCTTGCTCTGCCCCTCGCATATGGCCTCCTCGCAAGTCCCTGGGGTGCTCACTCAGTCTTCCCATCGGTAAAATATATGCTGCTCTATTTTTGGACCTCCAAACTAAGAAACTCCAGATCTATCGCGACATGCGTCACCCATACAAATGGGGCAAGGCCGTCAACGTTACCTTTTCATTCTCTGTAAGTATTCATATGATTTCGAATCTTTTGATAGCTCCTCTGACTTGTTCAGTACATCGTCGACACTTGCCTGGCTATAATTGGTCTGCTAATGTTTGGCGATGGCATCAAAGATGCTATTACCTCAAACATTCTCAAATCGAAGGGCTACCCCGAGGCTTTGAAGATCATCATGTCTATCTTCATTGCTATCATTCCCTTAACCAAGATCCCCCTCAACGCTCGTCCCATCATCACAACCTTGGATGTTGTCTGTGGCGTTCACGACCATCATCACCATCATCATGACCAGCCTCATAGCCAGCCTTCCCGATACTCTCTCTTTGTCACCAAAGCAGTCCGAGGTCTCGTGCGCATCTTCGTGGTCATCCTCTTGTTGTTCATCTCTATTGTCTTTCCGGCTTTTGACTCGGTTTGTGCGTTCCTCGGTGCAGCCCTCTGCACTCTCATCTCTATCATCCTACCTCTATCCTTCTATCTGAAGCTGTTCTGGCAGGATGTGTCTATAAAGGAAAAGATTGTTTCGGCTATCCTGTTGATCGTGTTTTCCATTCTTGGCGTGTTGGGAACGATATGGACATTCTTGCCTAAGCATCTCATTGGCGCTGATTAAACTGCCTGTTTCTATTTGATCATAAAGACATCTACTGGAGTTGTCAAGCATTGTGGGTTATACTGCATACTGGAACATTTTTATTTATGAAAAGGAATATAGGACGACAAATAATAAATTATCAGTGCGCTTTTTAACTCTACTACGTAGTACGCGTTTGTGTTGATTGCATCTTTCTCTTATGATCATTTGAACTCGATCCTTGGCTTATTGTGAGATTCGGGTTGTTTCGTTGTTTCACCGCTATTAACTTCACACACTTACATCACATCACGCATGACAGCACCACAGTGTGTGAATCCATTTGGTCACTTTCATTATCCGCATCTTGGTTGTGTCAATGCTTGTATCATCAGGGAACCTACCCTCTTCATACTTGAGAATTGAGCATCTCAAAGATGTCATCAACAGAATCACGACTATCACAATACGTACTTACCAGGGACGTGTCTCCTTTTATCTCTCCATCTCACAGGCCTGTGTGCTTCTATCGCTCTTCTTCACCCCGCTGTTGATCCCCCAACTGCCGGTCCCTCATACCCCAGCCCCCCTCACAACTTGTTTCGTCACGCCATCTCGCCATCACCCCGTTCACTCTCATCCAATCCGACTATCCGGAAGACGAAGGAAGCGGTAACGGCGGATAGACTTGATCAGTCCCGAGCAAACCGTCCGATCGGGCCGTCCGGGGGGAGGGGGATTGCGAGTGGGATACCTATTTCAGCCAAGGAGCATTAGTAGAAAGAATAATCAGCAATAGCCAAGTAAAAACCTGCCTTAAGTCTAAAGTGGGCATTATAATCGTGCCACGCTGTATTTTGCCATTACTGTCATTACTGTAGAGGATCGCGGGTTGGATTAGTTGAAAAGACAAAAGCTGGGCGTGACGTTATTACTACCGTCCATCAGTATTACGCCCAGCATGAAACAGTAAAAGGAATTGAGAGTTGAGATATGCTAACTTGATTTCGATTAAGAGGAATAAGCTATTATGATTAGGTAGAATCAAACGAGTTCACATAGATGAGAGAGCGAGTATTGTTTGAGTAGGTACTTCTGGTATTTGCATTATTTCTAGAATATCCTATACACAGAAAGCGAGTTAGGCTCTCATCATAATCCAAGCAACGCCCGAAATATCTTCGAGTATCGCGCCAGGGACTCAAGACGGCCAAACTACATTTGAAGACTGTAGGGAATCAATCCCATTTACCAGCCCCCAACCCACTCAACGTCACCAAGATCGGTGCGTCTATCCCGACGCCAGTTCCAATCTCTGCCCTTGTTCCAGGGACATTCCTTGCTGTTAGACCGTTCTTTAGCGGCCCCAAATTTGTGATGATAATTAGAATGATCCCAAACGCCCGCTTCGTAAGATTTGTTGTATCCAAAACCAAAATTGTGTCGTCGGGGCTTAGAAAATTCCACCGACTTGATAGAATCCAAAGTAGCAACCTGACCGCGGCGTCGCTCGCCCAATGCCGCCCACTTGTCCAAAGAATTTCTCGGTTTGGACATGGGCGAGTGTGAGTAATGAGGAGTGATGGTGATTTGACGAGGCTTAGATGCTGGAGCTTCTTGGAAAAAGAAACCATCAGCAACAAGATCATCATCGATATCACCCTTGATGTCGTGAGCGTGCGACGCCGGCTCGAGTTCAGGCTCCACAGTGTCGATTTTGTTGTTGTCCTCCTCCTCCTTCTCCTCCATACTTTCCTGACTCCAAGACCTAGCGTTGAGCTCCTGAAGCATTTGTCGCTGTTGCTCCATTTCCTCTTCTTCCTCATCCTCGTCCCACATGTCGCTCCAGCTCTTAGACACAGTTTCCTGACGTCGACCAAAGACCATAGACATAGCTGGCATGGGCTTGGCCATGGTAATTGGTAGAGAACCAGCAGTAGCCGAAGATCGGTTAAATCGAGCTGTTGGCTTGATGGCAAGAGACTTCATGGAAGCACCCAAATGAGAGTCGTAGACAGATGACATGGGAGTCTGCATGTTGGCAGAGCACCAGTCGGTAGTCGCCTCTGACTTGGGGAAAAGATCCTCGGTGTAGCTCTCGTCGTCGGGAATAACACTGAGCTGGCGACTAAGATGAGTGGTGCCGTGAAGAGCCTTGGCCCAGGGGAAAGCACCAGTATCGACGGCAGGGGACTGGATGGAGGGAGTGCGGAGAGGCTCACGGTTGGCAGTGGCCATGTTGGGAGACTCAGCGCCACAGTACTCATCATCATCCTCGTCCTCGGTGGTGAAAGTGACAACGCGGAGCAAGGCCTCACGGGCACCTTCCAGTGAACGTCGCCTGGGGTCAAGGTTCATGCACTGCACGAGCACCTCGTAGGTATCCTGAGACATGGAGGGGAAGACATCGAACAGGGACTGCTTGTCCCGTGAGTAATCAAGGAACAGGGGATCAGCCTCAGTTGGGGTGGTGAAAGGGTTACGAGAGAAGAGAATGTTGAGCAGGCAGATACCGATGGCCCAAATGTCCGCTTCAGCAGGCGAGTAACCGGCGCCGGCCGAGTCGAACTGTTCAGGGGCCATGTAACGATCGCTACCAACAGTCATCTCATAAGACCACTTCTCCGTAGTTGCCAGACCAAAGTCTCCAAGCTTCATAGCACCATCTTGTGTGAGGAAAATGTTTTCGGGCTTGATATCGCGATGGTAGACTCCTTTAGAGTGCATGTAATCAACGGCATCGATAAGCTCGAGCATGAATTGGCGAACATGCTCTGTCTCGAGAGGACCGTAACCTTTTCGGATTGCTTCATAAAGGTCGCCTTGGCCACAAAACTCGAGAACCAGATAGATATGAGAGTCGGTCTCGAACGAGTCGATGAGATTGACAATGCTTTCGTGGATTCCTAGACGGCTGTGGAGGGCCTCCTCTTCCGACTTCTCGTCGACGGCGAAATCCGAATCGGCTTCGGGGCATGCACCTGTCTTGGTAAGGCACTTGATGGCGACAGGCTCATTGGTCACAAGATCCTGAGCCTTAAACACCATACCAAAAGATCCGTGATTGAGAGGGGAGATGGTCTGATAACGTCCCTTGAGGAGGGCACCACCAACGAACTTGTTCTTGAGGCATTCCATGGCGAAGAAAGGGGAAGTAAAAAATGTTTAAAAATAATAAAAATAAAAATGGGAATAGTCGTACAAACGATTTTTTGGTGTTTGTCAATAACCGGTAATATAGGAAGCCCGGAGAACAATGTTGAAGCTCTTGAAAACGCTTGAGCTGATGCAAGAAAATTTGATGTTTCGCAGTATATAAGCAATGTACAGTGTCGTGATGATGAAAGCAGAGTGAGTAAGTTCGATTTGTTGATGTTGTTGATAGTCGTTGGTATTCAGAGGCTCATTGGTGGGTATTCGATAGGCTTGACAAAAGAAATGATTATCGAATGGTCGTGACGGTGAGTTGCGAAGACCGAAGCGGCCGAAGAAAGTTGAAGACAAGGAAAATGAAATTCGTTATAATAACATGGGTACGTTTTTTGTAAGTTTGAAAAAGAATGACTCTGACGATAAGAGGGGATGAAGCCGACTTGGGACGAGGTCGACCGGAGAGATGAGTGATGGTCAAGACCAGGTGAAGGCGTAGTTATAGAGGGATCCGGATTCGACGATGCCGATGAGTCGACGTGTCGGACCAGTCAAACTGGCACCGGAGGATAGGGGAGCGGAGCTCGCCCGGGGCGGAGTTCCTAACGCTCGGCCGGGGACGGTTGAGTCACGCGGGCCAGATAGGCCGAAGTTGCGAAGTCGAGAGACCGGTAAGGTTACAAGCAAAGTCAATGAGGAAACCCTCGTCGACTCAATGTAGCACAAGACAGTTCCTCTATGTAACGTGTCCGACTGTAAAAAGCGCTTTTGTTGATGGTCGAAGCTCGTAATAGGCAGTCAAGGGATGCGGTAACGGAGCGATGTAATAGGAGATCTAGGCGAGCACAAGGACTTGGAAGTCTATTGCAGCGGCAAACAACACAAGCCAAGGACGCTTCTTCTTCTCGTTGCGGATTGTATAGCTCAAGCTTTGTGATCGATTGGTGGTTGACTAGTTGGTTGTCGTTGAATCACAGCGATAAGCGTTTGGTTGCTTGCTTGGTTCAGAGGGAGGTGGCGAGGCGAGGCGGATTCGTTCGGTGTTCAGAACGGGGAGTGGTTGGGATGATTTGAGATGGGATTGGATTAGATAGGAATAGACAGAAGAGATTGAGATAGTGAGAGAAGAGTGGCAAGCTCGAGAAGAAAGAAGGCCTTTGAAGATGCGGAAAGCGTACAAATGAAGGGAAAGAGAGGTGGAGAGACGATGATAAGAAAGCAGGGGAAAGAAGACAAGAGAAGAGAGTGAGTTAGAGGGAAAGGCGGTGATGGAACCAGGTGGAGATAGATGGATGGGGATGGATGGCCATGGGATAGGTTGGATTAGTGAGGTGAATGATTGTTCATACTGTCTGGTACACCTTGACAAGACCAGACCCCTTCCAAGGCAGATGCGACAGCGAGTAAAAACAGGGCCTGGAACGAACGGGGGGTGTGCCTCCAGTGCGCCTGCTAGCCTGCCTTCCATTGAAGTTCCCACTTGCCAATGTGTCTTCTGCCCGGGCCCCAGGATTAGCAACGCCCCACTATCTAAAGACATGCTGTCGTACCTTGCGTGCTGCGTTGTTGTTTGTACCGGACTAGCCGGGGTCCGGAGGGAGGCAGGCACGAAGGGAACAAATTGAACAGGGGAGGGAAAAGCATCAACAAGCCAAGTAATGCATACACACATACACATGGTAACACTATGACAACTATGGCAAAAGGCAGGTACGGGTACGTAGCGAGACGCACTGTGACCCTGTGTCCTGTGTTCCCGTCGGCGTCTCATCCATTCAGGTGCCTGGGATGCAAGCCCAACATTGGGGGAGGCTTGGATCGTGGATGAACCGCCAGCAAAGAGGAATGGCGCTTCCGTGGGACGATACCACGACGGGCAAGGGAGGGAATGGCGGCATAAAGAAGTTAATCAAACAGAAGCAGCGATCAGAAACATTGATGGCCCGGGATTGGTGATGATGATACCTGGTCGTCTCAGAGTCAGGAAGCATTGCAACACCAGGCAATCAAAATCAAAACATGACGACAGAATACAAAATGAACACGCGTTATCAGGACACTGTTGCGGATATACTGTATACAGTGGGCAACCAGCTGATTGCATAACTCGTATAACTGGATGCTTTTTATGTACGCCGCGTTATCAAAGTTATCCTTTCATTCAATCAATCCCAGCCAGAGGCATTCAGTCAGTCCCCCGGGCAGCCAGGACAGCATAGCGATATGACGGAATCCCAACCGACATGACGACTTGCCCCTCTAGGCTTAGACCTTCCAGACAGACCTAGCACTGTGCTATCGAGAAGCCGGCGCTGTCTAGCTCAGTGTAAACAAAGCCTCACGCGCACTGAGGGTGGAGTGCTTTGACCTGATCACTCATTCCCAGCGGGAGTCACCTAGGGGCCGGTGCCGGGCTCAGTATCAGTCATACGGACGAGTACGGGGCCCCAGCACCGAATCTTGGTGGCGATTCGAGTAGCTTCTCCCCGTGTGCCGCTGCCGACTTGTTCCTTTTTTCGGTGGTCGGCGGGAAATGACATGTTGGTCAGCGTGATCATACGGTATGCGCTTCTCGACTACACTGTACACTCATAGTACTCCCATCCAGCGCTGGGCTTAGACACTGGGAAATGGGATTTGCGCAATCTGGGCCTTCGTAGATGCGACGCTGATAGCGCCTTCACCGCCCGCTACCCTTCTGTGAAGTAGCTTTTAGGCTGCTGTCTGGTGTTTCAGAGACTATGCTGATGTGTATTGCTTGATGCAGATCCCAACAGACTCCTAGACAAGCTACCGCTGGGCGTAGCCAAGATGGTGTACGGCCTCGAGGAATGAATGGGTTACTTGTTCACTGGCTGCAGCGACGGAGCGTAGCAGTACACATAGTGCGCATAGTGCGCGTGGCACCAGTCCATGGGCTCATTCATGGATGCAACAGAGATGCCAACCCCAGGTTTTACTGGCTTGGCTCGGCAGAGTCAACTCGACTTCAGCGAAGGCGAAACAAGACGAGAACGAGCTGTCAATCGCAAGGGTCCTCCTCGATCCCCAACGAAATCAAACTGGGAAATCCAGCTTCTGATGTCCTACTCAATCTGACCTGTCTCGTGGTCCAAAAAAGTGAGCCCATTCTTCACTATCCCGAATCCGAACTCAGGGTTATTGTTTTCTCTGTCACTATCGCTATCTCGGTTTACAGTTTTGGTCCGTCTCATCGCAATTCAGCGCCACTACACCAACCGAGGAAGAGACGGTTCGCAGCCAACATTACAGCCGAGGGAATTAAGGCAATCGCTATCTGCGACTACACACTTAGACTCAATGGCACTATCCATGGAAACTGATTGGATCTTCTGCCACGTTACTCTTGTTCTTGGACTGGAATTGGAAGCCTGCCAATTCTTCGATTGCAGAGGATCCTTGTTATCGATGGCTATCAGTTCAAAGCTCCAACTTTTGCCGCCATTTCTTGTCGATCACTCTTCTGACGCCTTAACGCTTGCACCCTTGTCGTTCTAATCTAAGTTATCAGCGAATTGGTCTGGCGTGGTCACTGGGTCATGCACTCCTCGATTCTGCATTCCAGTAGGCATGCCCCAGTGCCATGAGGACCCTTTCGTCCCAGGGACCAGATGAATTGACAGCCAGACTCAGGCGGCTGAAGAAACCGTCTGTTTACTCCGGATGACGAACGACTGTCTTTCAACAAACGCCAGAAGCTTCCAAACAGTTGTCAGGGACTGGGATTGTCCGAGGAGATCTTACTGTGTTGGTGTTTACACCCGTAAATAGAAAAGGGGCGTGCGTCAGAACAGGCTATGCTTCCAAGGGAATTGCGTGTAACGACCAGTCGTCAATCATCAAACGTGACTGGGTAAATTTTCAAGGGCCCGTGTTGCTCAGCCATGCACAAATCTGTGCAAGTCTTCACGGCGAACATTATGCTCACAGTTCACCAAACAGCTGTGCACATACCGGTTTGCCGAATATGACACTGTACTCCGTACTGCTCCGTAGGCAACCCTTTTAGGAAGAAAGACAACAAAGAGCAATGACCTTGAATCTCAACAGACGAAATGACGGCATCTCGTCTCCATCAGAGCGGGGTGGTTAATACGTGGACAGCAAACCGAGACTGGGAATACCAGATTACGAATCTCGGATGGAATTCTTCGAGATTACTCACCTGTTCCATTATTCAGCCAGGTCAAGATACGATACAGAGTACGGAGTACTGTGCTGTGACTGATTGCTTGGACGGCCGCGACACTCGGTGCGGGTCCTCGGCCTCGTGAGAGATCTGATGTTTGCTGTCCCCTTGTGGAGTCCGGACAAATATGGAGACGGGACTCGATATCGGCGTTCCAAGGACAGGAGACTGTGACTCAGTGGATTTGAGATCCGGAGATGAGATGTAATATGGTCAAGTGAGTGAGTATCTCGCTTTGAGCTGACCACTTGATGCCATCATGTTGCACAATTGCGCGTTGAATTGGTTTTAGATATGACTCCTTATCTGGATGGACCGGACTTCGCTGGACTGTCTCACACCATGTTGACCTTAATTCTGATTCGTTGTCATATTGGAAACACAATATTTACTTTAATTGACAACATAGCATGTTATTTATGCGCCTATCTCATCAGGGGCGGAGGAGGGGTAGAGCTACAAGGGATATTGAGGGGAAAGGTGAGACGCTGAAGGGATCTCGTCGAAGATGATATCTCCCGACTCAAGTCTCAACAGATTGCAGCTTCTTGTCCAGGGTAGCTACGGTCATGGGACGAAGCTATGGCAAACTGTGATCCATCAGCTGGAAGTGAGGTGATGGACTGGACCCTTCTTTCATCTCAAAGTGGCTGGGCGACAGAGTGACATGTGCAGCGGTGGGAGGGGCCGCCTAATCACAGGTACCCTCGCCTGGACTCCATCTACCACGAGGCCAAGCATTGAGACTCCACTGAGTCCGATGAAAGAAAGAGTCTTTTCCTGTTGTGCTTGTGAATGTGGACAACAGCTGTTTTTTTCTTTCTTTCTCTTTCTTCCTCTCTGTTGCCAGGGGTCATCTGGTGTTGGCGCTCGCTGCGTTCCGGAAGCTGCATGAACTGGCCACTTCAGCTCGGGAACAACACGGGGTGTTATAAATGCTCCGTATTGAGCTGCAGCTTGGGTTGCTTTGCCTCGGAGCTAGAGCCAGTAGCACGGGGTTTGGCGACAGCCGGCTTAAACGTGTACGACAATGGACAGACCTTGAATACGAAAAGATCTCTTTACCAACTTGTGACAGATGAACTGAACTGCCAGCTGTCACTTTCATGAACAGGTTTCTAATTAGTTAGTGATCCATCAGAATAAGCAGAACCATTCAACTCCCTCGGATCTGACCACCGACCCCTGTTAGAGCCAAGTCCTGTTGTTCAACTCCCTCTGTTCACATTGCACCGCACCTTCACTCTTCGCTGTCCTCCTTACCCTGCAGTCAACAAACACATGCTATTGGCCAGCTCACCTTGATCTAACCCAACCTCACCTCTTGACCGCCTTTCCTCTATTGTTCACATGGCCCCAAACCAACCCTCCATCTGCATTAGATTCGATCTGGTACTGCATCTCGGCCCAAGTTCCCAGCTGCATCAAGCTTAAGACGGACTACCTATTCAAGGATCTTAAACCTCCAAGGAAATCACCTCCCCAAACGGCGCCAAGCTAGATAGCGGCCCGCTCTTGAATCCAGGAACAAGGACCTTCTGGTGCCACCGCCGATATTAGTTTTTTCTCTCTCACTCTCTCACTCTCTCTTCCTACCCTTCAAGATCGTAGCAGGGATCTCAAAATCGGAATTGGAATCTGACAGAATTTTCTTGCTTTCTTTCGGTCTAATTCATCCGTTTCATCTCTCATATTCAGGACGTGTCAATAGTATCAGGCTTGACCGCTTCCTTACGAAAACAGCTCAAATTCACTATGACGCTCAATCTTAACGAATTTGACGTCCTAGTCTTTGACATTGGTAAGATTAAGCTGGCTCCACAGTTGCTGTTGGCGACTGCGTGTTTTGTTGACTGCAAGGGCTGTTTTGGACTGCGTTGTTGCCATGATATTTGCATACACATATGCATATGGTTGTACGATACACTTGCTTCTTCATTTGGTTATCAATACACTCAGAATAGCCATAATAACACATGTTACAGAAGGAACCGTCTGTCCCATCTCCTTTGTCAAGGACGTTTTAGTGAGTCGTCCCGTTTTCCTGCTTGTCTCACTTCGCAACTGTTCCGATTTTTACTTCCCCTTACCCATGTACCACCTCCGTCCGCCCCCTTACCGCCTCCGGGCCCGGACCTCCGTATGGATCCCACCAAATTTCGTCCCAGCCTCCCCTTCCGGAGGTCCTCCGTCCACCTGCCGGCCTTTGTACCCAGTTTCCGGGTGTCCACGCTGCCGAACCAAGTCCTGCCAAGTTGCGCAGGTTTCGGGCGCGTGCAGCTGAAAATTCGGATGCAAGCACCTCTTCCCAGCCCCTTTTACCCTCTTCACCGACTTTGCCTGTTTCGTGATAGCATGCCCAACGTCGACAACACTGCAGCCTGCTGACCAAGGTCTGTTTGTTGTCACTAGTTCCCATATGCACTCGAGGCACTTCCCAAGGTCTTGGATCAAGAGTGGGATAGCTCCGAGTTTGCAAAGTACCGCGATGCATTCCCGGAGGAATACCGCAACTCGCGCTCTGACTTCGAAGCGCACGTTCGCGATCTCGTGAAGCGTGATGTCAAGATAGCCTATCTCAAGTCGCTCCAGGGTTACCTCTGGCTGCAAGGCTACAAGTCGGGCAACATTGTGGCCCCCCTCTTCCCAGATGTTGAAACCTTCTTCAACGAGGCCACCCAAACTGGAAAGAAGATCATCATCTACTCTTCCGGCTCGGTCCCTGCACAGAAGCTGCTCTTCTCGCACACAAACTCCGAGAAGTCAGATATGACACCTCTTATCGCGGACTACTTCGATACCACCAATGCGGGGCCCAAAGCCGAGGTTGAAAGTTATACGAAGATCATCTCTCATCACCCGGAACACAAGGACCTCAACCGATGGCTCTTCCTGAGCGACAACATCAACGAGGTCAAGGCCGCTGTTGGAGCGGGTATGCGCAGTTTGCCTGTTGTTCGTCCTGGCAACGCGCCCTTGCCGCCAGATGAACCTCTGTCAAAGCTCGCCATTACCGAATTCAAGTACTCAGAGCTCGCTTCTCTAGGAGTATGATAGATGGCTGCAGGCAAAGGTCCTTCAAGGTGTGGGGAAATGATAATCGTCGAATAGCGTGGCACCTTCGTGCGGAGATGCAAGAGTAGTGACTCGCTAGGGAATTCTAGTCCCCTCAAAAATCTGAGACCACCGTCCAGCTGATCGTGTCCACTGGTGATCTGGTGTCCCGAGCTGCATGAGTGCTACTATCTCCCTTATTAGTCGTGCGACGTAGCAGGTTGCAGATAGTCGATCCAGACTGCGCTGCACAGTATGTGTTCGCCAAGAACTGTGTAAATACTAGATAGGATCCTCTTATCAAGAGTAAACATTCGTATCGTGCCAGCTCATTGTCGCGTGCCCAAAACTCCATGTGTTTTGCCGTGCTGATAGCTAGTTGGGCAGATCGGCATATGCAGCTCGTCGAGGCCCCACGCGTTGTCGTGTCTCCCCTCATCGTTTCAGTTTGAATGACTCGTCGAAGATTTGAGCGTCATTACGAAGTTGTTCCGTATCCGTCCTGGGTTTATCTCTTTCTTGGTAAAGTCTGGCCGCTTTTCGGAGATGGTTCCAATCCTCTTCCATAGAGTATATGCCAGCTTCTGGGTCATCTTGGTCCTGGTGCATACGTAGCCAAGAATCGTCATCAACTCCTCCAACCGAGCTTCTGTGAAGTATCGTGAGTTGTCCACACAGCTGCGAGGGAGAACCACAAAAAGGCAGGGGAAGAGCTCGTCCGAACCAGTTGAAGGCTTGGATGCAGGACGAAGAAAGGAGAGCGTCCGAAGAAGCATCTGCCCACGCCCCTCGGCCTCGGGCACGAAGTTGAGCACTAGACTCAGTGAGATTATATCGAACACCTCAGAATCATCCTTTGGCAAGGGTCGCTCCATGAAATCCTGCTTTGTGATTCCTGGCTCTTGACTGTTGAGATCGATGTGCTTCATAGTGAAGATGCCGCTTGTCGAACATGCATTTCGTGTGCTCAATGCCCCAACTTCCAACATATGCAACGGCTGAGCGCGTTTCTTGAGCTCTGTCACGGGAAGCCATTCCAAGAGCACTCTTGACGTGTCACCCCCTCTGTCGAGACTCTGACCTTGCAGACTTGCTTTCTGATAGTGGTCGAGACCACCCAGCTTGGCAATCTCTGAAGCAAGGTGAGTTTCGGTGGCCGTGTCGCCCTTGGCTGCAGCTTGTCGACGTTGCTTCTCCAGTTGGTGATGTGTGTTGATGAGACTTCTGCTGGCTTTCCTGGACATTGATCGTGAAGATTTCACAGTTGGTGGACGACCGCTTGAAAGGCTCTTCAGCCTTGTCTGCTTCTTGGATACCATGTTGGATAACTGTGAATAATGTTTGCGGGTTGACTTGGGCCCCTTAACGCAAAAGAAATCTGAAAATAAATTTCATGTTAGTCTTGGTAAGGAACAGGGCGATGTTGAGACTCACCCCTTTCTCACAGGGGATCTTTCTTAGCAAGATTGAACAAACTGACAGGAACTATATCGGTTGGAGAAGCATATTGACCATCAGTCAAATCAATTGAATTGCTCAATATGTCTATATGATTGAGTGTATCATTCATCCTCTCGATAACTTTGCGTAGCTTGCTTACCTAACGCTTGTCGAAGCCAGTTTTAACCAATCATGCGCTGAAGAATTGTAGGCGGGGATTGATTAGCTAAGTGCCCTAATCCAAAAATTCACATAATAAATACTAAATCGGCATCTTTTTGTGAACCTTTCGACGACAATCAGCACATGACAACTTTGTGCCCATGACAATACCAACACAATGGACTTCACCGACATGATTTGATATCAGCAACGAGGGAAGAGAAGAGCGGGAAGAAAAAGAAATATTGGACGGACAGGACATCGAAGCGAAATCGAACGCGAACGACGACAGCATGGCGGCCCCATACGATTCGATCGATTATATTGTCTCGATACAATCATTCGCTCTGGCACACACCTGAACTTCTCTTCGAAACGACTGATGCCTACCGATCCGATCCGTCTTCTGATTCTTCTCTCAACTCTCACCCTCCGAGCTCACCTCCTACCGCATCATGCAACAGCAGATATTCCCGAGTTACATAAAGACGGCCAAGGTTGCTCTTGAAGACGGAGGTTGAACCAACAGTCCTGTCTACCACAAGAAGGTCAAGGCTCGCTTCCATACCTTCTTCCACCGCCTAAGAGTCTGCATCTCGCGAGCCGCCAAGTACCATCGCCGATCTATCCCGCACAGGACGCCGTGCTTCTTTGTCGACTATACTATTGGCTTGCCATGATTTAAGTGATGTCTAAGTCAATCTATGTAAAATGCAATTTGTAGTTGCCACTCGTCCTTGTAGTGCTCTTATTTCCCCCGACAACAACGGAAACGGGACCGTATAATCACCATATCAATCGAAGAGACTGGATAAGGCAAAATATCTTGCCTGGACTTTCTCTTCCTTGCTATCAGTCACGGTAATGTTGTCTCGGTGCTGATTCCTCCTGGTTGAGCGATGATGCTATCCGTCCTTATTAAGACTGGCCACCAATAGCCGTAAAAGGTAACATAGGCAAGTTGTGACTTCTTTTGACCCTATGGGTAATGTAGCAGTCAAAAGTTTAGCCATGCCCATAGTAGAGAAAATATTTTACCACAGGAATGAAAGGCCGAGAATGTCCTCTCTCATTCATAATATACATGACTTTATTGTCAGTCTCTTTGACGAAGCCGAACCGTTCTGGTCACGGCTGAATTGTCCATTCTGTCCATGACCCGTCTATTCATACAAAATTCTCGTAATACATGGTTGTAATAATCTTATCCCACTCTCTAAATCGGGTTCTTAGTTGCGCATGCCGTTGAGGTGCTTCATCGTAAGGTAGTTGACGTCAAGAAATCGCTCGACGCAGTTGGCCAAACATGTCTCCTCGGACTTGTCGAGCTTGGGGTTCTTGATGTTGCCGGGGACACACTTGGTCCAGCACATCTGGGTCAAATTGTGAGTTTCTAAAGACACCTCATTAGCTCGACTGTTTCTTATTACGCTTTTTCGAATCTTGCACGTACGGGCCTGGATCTGGGAGCGCTGCTGCTCGTTGGCGAGGAACTGGCGAAGCTCAAGGCGATCCTTGTCGTTTAGCTTCTCGAGGTCGGCGTTATCGATGGACAGCTGTTGAGCGCTCATTTTGGCGGTTGTCAATGGGTTGAATGTGGTTGGGCGCGGAAGTGAAGTTGGTTTGTTGTAGTGTCGATTCTGCCCAGAAGTTCAAGATTTTTGATGATCACAACTGTTGGAGCAACTGGCCAATAATCGACCACAAATCTGCTCTTAGTCCCACTCTCAGCCTTTCATGACTTTCTTTCCAAGGACACAAACAAAGCATATTCGATATTAGGTGTGCATTAAACTTATGAAGATTATTTGAAAGACAAAAGATATTTAAGTAAATTTAGGATAAATGTGCCGCAACTCCATAGCAAGACCGTCACATACATCTCAAAACACTCAAACGCCATGAACCTCTATAAACAGGATCTATTTTATAATACCAAAAGAAGGCAATCATCATACCAACACTAGATACCGCAACATTCCTGTTCTCTATATAAACAGAACATGCCACCGAACAACCCCCGTCTATACTGTGAAAGAAACAATGGGTAAGGACTGGCTGGGTTCTCAGAACCAACATTTGCATGCAACATTTACATGCAGCGCTTTCACTAGATGTAGCGCTTCCAACGTGCCAATGCCATAAAAATGATACACATGGTAGCCATGAATCCGATGATGCTGAAGAATGGGGTCAGGTTGTTGGCAGCAACAGTAGCAAAGGGAACCGGCACGTTCATTCCAAACACACCGCTGACCAAGTTAAGGGGAACCAGAATCGAGGCCAGGAAAGTGATCTTGCTAAGCACCTCGTTGGTCTGTGTTCCCTGCGCGATGCTGTTGATAGAAACTGTTGCGAGGTAGTTGCTGTGCGCACGGGACAGGATCTTCTCGAAATGGCCCAGGTTGGTAGCCATCGTCACAACGTGATCCTGAATGTCACCCAAGTACATGCCGATGTCCATGCGTGGTGTGACCTTGTAGTTCTCATTGCATCGCTTCGTGAAACCACGGAGAACATCTGCCTTGCCACCGAGAAGGCGAAGCAGGGCTAAACAGTTCTTACGAACTCGGCCGATGCGACGGAGGAACGAGTTGGAGTCATCCTCACGCATGACGAACACCTCATCTTCAATAGCATCCGCTTCAAGCTCAATCTGGTGAATGATGGGACCAAAGGAATCGACGATGTCATCGCTATAGACAGTTAGAATGGCTCCTCGAATTATATATCCAATGGATTCAACACTCACATCAAGGCATAGCAGATCCAGTCACTGCTGAGAGAAACATAGTCCTTAAGAGCAGTGATTCGCTTGCGGACCTGGGAGGCGTGCGAGTTTGGCTCGAAGCTGAAGCTGAGGGTGCCCTCTCGGAACACAATGACATATGTGTTGAAAGGTTCATACTCGATGCCATCAGGTTCCTCAACAACGGAGAAGGAACGGAAACAGGCAAAGTAGTATGAAGGAAACAGCTCAATCTTCTCGCGAGCCTCCTGGGTAATGATATCCTCAATTGTCAGGGGATGGATGCCAAAGGCCTTGCAAATACTCTGAACCTCTTCCTTGGAAGCCGCGTTGACGTTGAGCCACCAAACGCCGTCTTCATCTTCGTCAGGAAGCTCGAAGAGACCTCGAAGGTCTTCCCCTGGGAGCACAAGATCGCCAAAATCAGCCGCGTGGATGGTTGACTCCCATGCAGAGGAGAAGAAACTGAACCGGTTAGGATCAACTGGCGCAGGCTGCTTTTCAGCAATTGACCCCTCATGACTCTGCGCTATCTGGTTCGTCTTCTCACGGGTCATCGAGTCATCCGATACAGGCTCCAGGATATCGCCATCAACAGTGACCATCCGCTGAATGCGCGACTCGCTCTGCTGAGTTCGCATGTCCTCGAAACTCTGCTTGACGGCGGCGGCAGCATTGCGCTCGGCCGCTCGCTCTGCCGCGCGTTCAGCTGCCTGTTCATTGATGAAGTTCTCGAGATAATCAAAATCGATATACAAGTGGTCCTTGTGATAGCTCTCTTTGACAGGGAAGCAAACATCCTCCTCTGCAGTTTTGTTGGTTGCGAAGCTAGCAGCATCATTATCGATGGTATGGGGCTTGCTTCGGTGGCTGCGCTTGCTAGAGATCGACATGGCTCGACTGGCTACATCCTCGATATCAGGCCTGTTTGGCTCAGAGAACGACATGTCCCTCTCTCGGCGGCGAGCCTGGGCAAACGCCTTAACCGAGTTGGGTGGCGAGACAGAGCGGTCCGTAGAATCAACAGTGGGCCGGCGACTGCGACGAGCAGTGGGAGAGAGATCACCGGTTTCCTCATCGATGATGGCTTCTTCTTCAAAGTCGCGAACTATGATAGCAGGAGTTGAGGCGGGCTCAGGCTCAAGCTGCCGGGCACCGTACAGGCTGTCGAATGTACCGCGGCGAGGGCGCTCAACCCTGGTCGAAGCGGACCGATGACGGTGGTCATCGAGCTCCGGGACGGGAGCATCGTACCTAGGGTGTGCGGCGGCTTCTTCGTGGTCAGACATTTTGTCTATATTTGTAGCTCGATCTTGGCTGTATGACTCTAACGGTGACCGTGTATAATGGATGGGTGTGTCTATCGAGGAGGGCGGAAGGTGTAATTACGGACTCGGTATTATAGTCCCATAGCTTGATGTTCGAATTGGTGTCGTCTGATATAGGCGATTATAGACGTAGCACCCGGCGCGGCATGGGCGCGCCGAGTTGGTTTGTTCAAAACTGAGCTCTGCTCGGCGGTGGTCGCCAGCGACAGCTGTTCGAGGGGAGGATATGTACTAGCGGAGGACGAGGGACGGGCAGCGTGATCTAAAGGCCAGTTACGGGGGCTTCTTGTTTACTCCGCTGTAGACCCAGAAGCTGGGACCGAAGAGCGAAGGGAGAGAAACGTTGGAGAAGGCGAGTTGAGCCAACTTGAAAACTTGGATGGGATAATGGCGAGACGCCAGTGCTGGTCGGTGGCGTGGTAGAAGCGGTTCCCTCGAGGGCGCCGACGGTATGAAAGGCGATTGCAACAAAAGTCTGTTAGAATTCGATGAAAGGAAGCTTTGCGATAAAGTACTTCGTAGATGCAGGTGGATTGAACTTCAGGAGTCGAGCAGGCTGATTTATTTGTAGTAACCAGAATTTGTTTTGGGCCTTAGCAGGGAATAAAGGCAGGGTGATGATGCCAGGGCCTATCGTATGAGGGAGCAAGGTCAAGGGCCAATCTCGATACTGGCACGGTTAGCCAGACGAGAAATTTTCTCGTTATTGACTGAGCAAAGACCCGGTTTGTTGTGCACGGTCAGAACAAAACAAAACAAAAAACAAGTAATTAGTTGGATGAAAGGAGACTGTAGGTTGTCGGGAACGACGATGTCAGGGTGAAGTTGTTTAAAGAGGAGTTGAGGAACTAATATACGAGGCCTAACTTGTCGAGAAGTGGGAAGGGCTAAAAAAAATTGTCTTGGTGGTGTCGGGTACCGAATCGCCGGGGGCCATGACAAGCAAAAAATAGGTCATCCAGTTTGAGTCGTTGGCTCTTACAGGTCAGGGCAGACGGGGAGAGGCCGCCACTTTCCTGACTTGGGTATTTGTTCTGCAGAATGAGCTTGGCCTTCGGTGTCCATCCCCGTGCTAGGTATCAGGCTTGTCCTTGGTCTGGTCTAGTTCCCTATGCCTGTCCGGCTCTGAAAGCCGGCTTGCCATAGGAAAGCTCATGTAGGGTAAGTGATCAGGAACCATCTCAGCTGATTGACTTGCAGAATGACTGATTTCCCTGAACATATCTGCATTTATCCCAGTAATATCTTTGTAAACGTGGTCCTCTGATAGAGGATTTAATGCACTCAAGATCAGACTGTAATTCGATCATCACGATATTACTCACAGATATTCTTTGATCGCGGCAACCCCAACATAATTGGCTCATGCATTGTATCTTCCCCAGCCTAAGGTATAAAAGCTTGTTTACCGAAAGCGGTCTAGTCTTGAAACCTCAAAACAGCCAGGTGTCGAGACCAATTCCAAACTTGACACTATTTGGCGATCGCATTACTCCATACATCGCATCGGAACAGCATCTCCAGATACACGACAACTAAACTACAACCACACGTCGCACTCCCACCCGATTATCATTCAATATGGCCGAACAAGCTCTTGACCAGTTGCGAGACGTTGTCGACGGACAAATTGTACATGATCTCACTCCTCGATGTACCTGATCAACATCTGACTGAAGCTCCACTGTAGGACTTTGAAGGCCAGAAGCTCGCCGAGCTCCTTGCTACGGTTCTCCTCGTGATTTCCGGTGTACGTTCTGCTACCTCCGCATACACCAACTTCCCTCATGTTCTCTCGAATGCTTGGCTAATGATAAAACCAGCTGATCTCGTTTGTTGTCGGCTACATCCTCCAAGACATCAAGCTCGCCGTCTATCTAGGCCTTGGAGGCACAGCCTTGACCTTCCTCCTCGTGGTGCCGGCCTGGCCCTTCTACAACAAACACCCAGTCAAGTGGTTGCCAGCGGGTTACGCATACGATCTTGCGAGCAAGGGAAATCAATAAATTGTGTGGCCTGCCTTTGGCTTGGTCGTGTCATAACCTCTACAGCTACCGAAGCTGTCTGTAACACGTTATCAATACTATTCCCTTGCCTTGGTTCTTTTCCTCATAAGACATGATGCTCGAGTACGTCGTCCATGTTCCCTTTACCGTCCGTACTTCTGGAACTCCCAATCCCTATTGTCCAGAGGACAGACAGATCGGGCCTTTAGCCATCGTGAAATACAGTGAAAGTGGAAAGCATGCTGTATCTATGTTAGCATCCAAGTGTGAAAAGAAGGGTGCGTAGTCATCTTACGTTGCAGATACCCCAGGCAACAGTGCACTCCTCACTAGTAGCAGATGCTTGGTTGGCCTGACATTCAATGCCTGATAAACATGTGAGCTTTGTCATAACCATAAAAGAGTTCCGATAAACGTACACAGATCCATGATGTGGTTTCGGCAGATAGCGCAGTTGTCCACGACTATGTCCCATGCCCAAAGAGCTACCGCATTCCACTATTCGTTTCCGGTCAGCATGGTTTTGGGAGACTAACGACCAGTAATTCTATACCTTCTTAACCTCGAACTTCTTCTTGCCCTCGACGCTCTTGCTGCTGGAACCCTCGGCCTTCTTGGCAACAGGCGCATCGCTCATCTCAACGTCGGCCATGATGGATCTTTTCCTCGACTATTTGCAAAAGCAAGATATGCTTGTGGTTTCGTTGGATGGCGAAGAGACGCACTGACTCACTAACAGCAGTCAGAATTATTCGTAAGCACTGGTCGTCTTCAGGGACAGCGGACGGGGTAGGTTGTGCGTGTGCGTTCGGTAGGTGAAGGTGGAAGACGTACGGATATCGGTTGCTCGACGGATTTATATGTCTATAATAGCGTGGATGCTTGTTGGTGTCAGCGGGGAGAACAGGAGATAAAAAAGCAAAGCCGGGGTTTGCTTGTTTTAAAATGCACCTTGATGGTGCAGATATGATAAAGGCGACTCACAGGTGAATTTGATTATGAGCAAGTGATGATGCGGCTCTGAACCTCGAATGGCGAAGCAGAGCTAAGGTAGGCAACTGGAGGAGTTCCAGCCTTAGGTCACCGTCAGCGATGCCAGGCTGCGCTCGGCGGGCGGGGCGGGGTCGATCGCAGAGCACCTATCGCTTATCACCTCTGTTAGGTGGGTGGGATCATTGAATCCAATCTGCCACTGGAACCTAGAAACATGGAAAGGTTCGCAGAATAGACTATCCGTCTGGCTTGATTAACTCATTTGATGGAAAGTTTCGTATAAACTAAGCAACTTCAATTTATAGACATATATGATTTTATATACATTTTTATAATAAATATTAAAGATTAACTCAAACACTGGCCTAAAACAAGGCTGTAGTGCGACATCAATGCGCTGTACTGTACCGCTTCAGGCGCCTAGCCTTAACTCCACTCTTTGTGCTGGCATCCGCCCGCGTCATTGCCTTGGCTGGGCTCGCACTTGACTCTTATTAACCCCAAACTCTTCCGCCCTTCTTTTGTTGTTCCCCTCATTACTCAGATCTTGAATCATCACACTTTCTCCTACGACCATGGTCAGATTAGTCGACTCTCTCTTCACCAGAATAGTAGTTGCTTTATACTCAATCGTAACACCTGCTTCGATTTTATCTTCGCTCTCATATACTCCACCACCGTCTTAATTCGACCTGACCTCTTAAAGAGTTTCCTCTTGGGCTGTCGCACCAGCAAATACCACCGAACCAACCAATCTCAATCTCAATACATTACAGCACAACACGGCAACAAGCGCCTGTCGTCCAGTCTCACTTGGCTGTCCATCTCATCTTCTCCCTCGCGTTTGATCGACTCAAACCAACCTGTCACCTCCTACGAAATGAGTGAGACCCCATCTCAGCCTACAACCACTCCCGCCCGCCGTCGAAACGGCCGCGGGAACGGCCGTCCTGCTGCTCAGAAGGCGTATGCCTCCGAGAATGATGTCGCCACCATTGATCCCGCGCGTTACGATCGCGCTCCACGAACTCCTCAAAAGGGAGCCGGCACCGATTCCCCTAATGCGCAACTGAGCCATACCAATTCGAAACAGCGACCTCGGAATGGTAACAACAATACCATCAACAACAACAACAACAAACACCGTGGGAAGAACGGCCCTCACTCACCCGAGTCTGCCCGACCCGGTCGTCACACCCCACCGCATCAATCTTCATCCATGAAGTCGGTTTCTGCTTTTGCCGGTGCCACTTTCCATGCATCTCCTGCGCCATCTGCACTGCCTCTTCCCAGCTTTGTCTCTCGACCAGCAACCGAGT
The DNA here is from genome assembly GCA_013184445.1 of Fusarium sp. NRRL 53497. Lineage (NCBI taxonomy): Eukaryota > Fungi > Ascomycota > Sordariomycetes > Hypocreales > Nectriaceae > Fusarium > Fusarium sp. NRRL 53497. The sequence continues at coordinate 76,863 of JABCJZ010000139.1, forward strand.
CGCCCAGCGTGAGCAAGACATCCCGAGATATTGTACAGGAACCCTCACTCCCTACCGATACTGAAGCACCAACTCCTTTGCGCCAGAGTGCGTCAACTGTCCAGGAATCCCCTCTTGATTTCATGTTCCGTGCCCACCGCCAAGAGAAGGAACGCCAACGCAGCGAAAGCACCAGCAGCTTCCGTCCTTCAGGTCTTGTCAACGAATCGCCCTCTGGACAGTCTCCCTTTGGGCCCGGTACTATCCCAAAGCCAGCAACTCTCCCCCAGACGGCCCGCACCCAAACCCGGTTTCAGTCCGGTGGGATCGGCAGTGCGGAGCTGGACGGAACTCCAGGTCGGCCTATGGGACCGGCATTCTCGACACCTTACCAGGAGCGCATTAAGGCTGCTCGCTCGAATTCTGCCCGGTCACCTGCCGATCTGTCTGTCCATCAACCAAATCCCAACACTGGACCTGAAGATCCTACTGAGGCTCTCAAGAAATTTCTCTTTAATGGAAATGGAACAAATGCATCACAGTCCGTCCCTAACGGATTTGCACCAGCTCCCCCTGCTCAACACTATAACCATACTAGGAGTGGTCCAAGTGTACCAGCTCCTTATGAAGGCCGTTCAAACAACCTCCAAGCGATGGAAAACGATCTTCGACGTATCCTCAAGTTGGATTTGAGCACTGGATCTCCAGGTGGAGATCAACGTTTGTTCTCATAAGACTTGATGTCTTGGGGTGTATTTTCATTGCTCCTCTTTTGCATATCTTTTCAACTGCCAGCAATCAACAGACGGCATCAACGGAACGTGATAATTGGCGGAACGGTTTTCATTGTTCAAGGGTAAAGGTGAAGCGACACTGTCTCAAAGCTTTGGCGTTATTAGAGGGTTGAAGACATATCAAAGGGACTATCGATTGGGTCAGGTTTTTGTGATTCAGCTATGGGGTACCTCGGAGTCATCTATTTGATTTTTATTTACACCTTCGGACTCTTTGACCTTGCACAGGAGTTAGGTCTCCATCATGGAAATGTTTATATAGTAAGTACTTGGCAGATAGCAATGTGAGAATTGAGCAGTGTATTAACTTCCTATCTAGACTTCTCAATGATAAAATATTGTTTTTGAGTATTCTTTTGGCTGTCCTAACTCTAGGTTGCCTATTACATTGATTGATTGCCTCCTATAAAAGCAGTGCTGTCTTTGTAGAGCTAACCCGGTGGAGATGCCAATTCAAAGTAATCCCAAAACATGTCTGCGCGTGCAGTGCGTCTTCAGACGCAAGAGGAGTGAGAGGGTATAAATTGCCCATGGATTACTGGTTCTGAAAGCCAATCCATCCTCCTGGCCATCCTGGTTGCCCTTGGCCTTGGCCCTGACCTTGACCTTGGCCCTGACCTTCATCTTGATCTTGATCTTCATCTTCATCTTGACCTTGGGTCAGTTGGCCTTGGGGTAGTTGTGGCTGTGACTGTGACGGTGGCTGTAGAACCTGCGGCATATGGTGCCCTGTGAAAAAAGGGGCAGGCTGATAGGTATGGTCGGGGGAGTGATGGGGAAGCTGGTGCTGGTGCTGGTGTGAGAGCTGGTGTGAGAGCTGATGTGGGAGCTGGTGTGGGAGCTGGTGCTGGAGCTGGTGCTGTGGCTGATGTTGATGTTGGTGGGCGAGATGAGATAGTTGCGGTTGATGGGATAGATGTGACTGATGAGATAGTTGTGACTGATGAGATAGTTGTGGCTGGTGCTGGTGCGGTAGCTGCTGGGGCACATAGCTGCTGAAACTCATGTGGCGTGGCTGGAGGTGGGTGCTCTGGAGGGTGTATGCTCCATCGTATTCCTGCATTGTAGGATGGTAGAGGCTGGTCGGGTTGATTCCATTGTAAGCGCCGATTTCTTCCACTGGGGTGCGGAAGTTTTGAGAGTTCATGAGCTCAGCTCGAGGAATGATTGCGCGAAGTTTGGGGTCGCTGGTAGGGGAACTCAGAGTCTTGTTCTTGACGTCTTCCACAGTGTAGTAGCTCACGAGGTGGTGCGGCACTCCATTGTACGTGATGCTGAGGGTTTTCTTGATGAGTCCGCCAGCCTTGAAGTCGTATGAGTCCACGAGTGAGCCAACCAGTTGCCGTTCTTCTTCATCGACCTGAGAGTTGCTGTAGCCATTCACTTGTTCCATGCCTGTGTGATAAGAAACGCTGGCTCGTGGCCGTGGTGTTTGCGATTTGGTGACACCGCCTGGTTGTTGGGCCAGCTTCTTCCCCCTGGCGCGCTTCTTCTCTCCTGGTGGAAAGGGCTTCTCCAGCTCCCGATACAGAAGATAGTTACCAAGAATGCGGCTAGGGCTCCATGAGATACTGTCGGTCCAGCGCTTGATTCCAGAAGCATGCTCTTCGTAGACGAAGATGTTGCCGCTCTTGATCAGATCCTGGCGTTCGCGGTCATGTGGTCGGCGAGGGACATGATTCAAATGTCCACTCAGGCAAGATTCGAAGATGACCAGTGCATCAAGTGTTGTGCTGATATACCCATGATAGGTGGGTAGCAATGGCATACCACCACTCATGGTTGAAGGTAAGTTGGCTTTGGCCAAGGAAAGATTGGAATTGGTATAAGTTTCAAGTCGTCGAAGGTTGACGAAGAGTGTAGGTTGAAATTCCTTGAGGACAAGCTCAGTTCTTATATAAGGCCAAGAGCTTGTTCTTCTCAAATCTGAAAGTTGCTTGGCTATGCCCGACAAAGCCGTCCTTTTATGCGTTTTTGGAATCCACGCAATGGCAACTCAAGTAAACCCTAAGTGTGGTGGTCATAAGCAGAAACCACACTGATTCGTGATGATGAAGAAGCGCCACGAGACAACTTTGACTCTTTTTGCCCCTAGAAACTTCAACAAATCGATATTGCGCCGAAATACGTGGTCAAAATGGGTATCACGAGGACCAAAAATTCGATGAGGAAGCAAAAACTCGGGCGTGGCGTACGGTAGAGCGGGGGATGAGTGTGTTTACACTTTGGTGTAGATTTTTAACGACGTGGCTGAGTGAAGCAATTGCGGATATGTATGAGAGTACAATTAAGTATGAGAGTAAACAGTGACTGCGTGGCAATACCGTGGGGGCCAGTATGGTGAAGAATAAGAAATGAAGACGAAAATGAAGAACAAGAAGATAATGTGGATGGATGGGATGAAGTCAAGTTCAAGTGTAAGTGGATGGCTTGGATGTAATGTAGTCTAATGTAATGCACCCAACTGCACTTACCCAAGTAGACGACCTACACTACAGGGCAAGCTAAGGCTAGACTTGGACCTTCTTGGACTTGGGACTTGGATCTGGGGCCAGGCTCTTGTTGGCTCCCGTCTGCGTCGAGTACGTACGGTCCTGGTAGTGGTAGTGTCTGTATCCGGCCTTCCTCAGCTTGCCGTCCATGCCATGCCATGCCATGCCATACCATAACCATGACCATGACCATGCCATGACCTAGGAAGGAAGGAAAGAAAGCAGGTACCTAGATGACGGTACCCGCGGGCCACCCCAGGGGATACGGCAGTCCATGGCCATGCAGGTGGTATGGAGAGTTGCAAGCCTGCGAGATGGTACCGTGGTAGGCGTAGGGCAGCGAATACGTACCTCTCTCCAACATTGGGCAGGTACCTCCGCTGACTGTACAGGTACATCAGCTATGGCCTCCCTTGCACCTTACGGAGCACGTACCGAAGTACTGTACCTCCCATATCGGTACGTGTCTCACACTTGTTGATGGGGTGCGCTGGGTGGATGGTGGCTGCCCGGATCTACTCTAGGTGCTGTTTGTATGCGGCCGAGAAACCGCAGAATCTCAAGGTCAGGTACCTCGTTCTTCCTAAGGGTTGGATTCTTGTCTCACTCTAGAAGAATTCAACATCTATTTGAACAAGGGCCTTGACGAATCATTGTATTAATATGGTTTCTTCAATTCAAAGAAGCTCTTTACTATCTGAATTCTAAGATTCAGATCTAGTTAGAGCTACCCAGCTTTTCTCCAAACTGACGGGAGCTTAATACAACAGGAAAACCTACATCCCCATCCCCAGCTGGAACTCCCTGTACCACTTCGTGAGAAGAAGTGCTCCTTCTTGGCTTGGAGGGAGTCCCTCTTTGATATCCAGACGCCTGGGGCCGTATGCTCTCGCACCTTTCACCCCCCTTCCCCCTCCTCATGCATCAGTGACGCACTATGCCGTTCTTTCTTGGAATATGCCATCACAATGGCTTTAGTGAGGATTTTCGTCTATCTCGATATCAAGATGGCATTTATGTGATGTGTCTGATTTGGCGCTGCAGAATCCTTTGAACAAACTTCAACAAAGCCATTCTTTTCTTTGTTCTTTATCGTTGACACCAACTACCGATGATAAACTCGTTTGAGACGCGCTATTATTGGATGTTCTATTATCATATTTCGTCTGTGCTGTTTTGACAGTGATCAACCCCTCTTCTTTTGATGTGTGTGTGTTTTGTTATCCACAAGGAGAAAAGGCCAAAGCACCACAGCCCCCCATAACGAACAACCATTACAGCTCACATCACTTGTACCGAGCATAGCATCTGCCCTCTGTCACTTTCGCCAGCTCTTGTCTGTTGGGGGTGTTGACAAAGGTCCCTCCGATTTATCCATCATTACTATCATGAAGAGAAGACAGGAAGATGCCGTGGTAGTGGCATAGGAGTTAGTGCAGATAGGCAATCAACTAGTTTAGTTGATGATTTCAGATTTTCTCCTTCGCCCGTTGCAAATGCAAATGCAAATGCAAATCTCGCTGGTGTTGGGGTGTGCCTGGCTGATCCCTGTCTTTGGCTTTTCTCGTCTCGTCCTAGGCGAGCTGTCTGGATGTCTTGAGTCTTGCTCGCCTTGCCTTAGCTTACCGTGCCTTATCCTGCCGCGCGTCAATTGAGTTACGGAGTCTGACTACGGATGGATATCATGGCGTATTCCATGTCAAGTCATCTCATGTCATGTCACCCACTGGTCATGGATGATATGGATGCAGTACTGTACATATGCACATGCTGTGCCTTATCGGTCACTAGATTGATCACCGCTGTTTTGGGGTTCACTAATAATTGATTCCACAACAGTGGAACGCTGGATGTCCCCGGACCGACAGCTCGAAGCCTGGCACTCCCGCAAAAAGGAAGGGGAAAAATAGAAGTGACATGGTCTCAGGCATGGACATGGACTTGAAAAAAAATGAAAATGAAAACGAACCTGGTCAAGGTCATGGACATGGTATGCAGCGACCTCCGGCATTGGCTTTGGTGCCTGTCTTGCGGGTCTCTGGGGCGTTCTTAGTGCCCTCCACCCGTTCCTCTTCCTAGGGACCTTTTTGGACATTTTGATTGGCTGCTGCACCTGCCGTGCTGCAGGCCATCTCTGCCTTTTACCGTGATTGGCCATTCGGCCCATCACTCTTTCTTCTCTGGGCTGCCACACCCCTGTCCCTTCCATGGCCTTTGAGGCTTGGAGGCTTGGCCTTTGTTCCTCTGTCTCGAAGGAAAACACGCTGAGCTGCACACAAGTGGGAGAGCCGACAAGGCGGCAGTTCAGCTTCCCATTGGGTGGGATTCTCCAATTGGCTTTTGTAATCGTGTGTCATCGTTTGAGACCATTTGCATGGGTTTTACTGTCAGCCCGTCAAGTACCGAGATACCTGGCCTGGGATTCATGATTTGATTTGCAAACGCGACCCCAAACCCCAGTTCGAGATGCTCTTCTCCTTCCGTCTTCCGTTTGAAATGATCCAACTCCCCATCTTGGCATCGTTAGCATCCTATCGTATCCCATCTCATCGCCACGATACGATGCTACTCTGTCTGTGTCTTGTGTCCCTTGCGTAATTATACCATCTCGCAATTACGTCTCCATCTCCCTTAGCAGCATCTAAATAATTAATCCATCCATAGTTATTCTACACTAGTAACTACCTTACGGGGAATATGGTGGTATCGCCGGTTAATGAAGTTGCTAAGTTCCCTATCTATCTATGTCCTCTCTTCACATGCCTTGTTTGCCGTGCCGTTGCGTCGAGCGAGTCGGTTCACCGATGCCCGAACCCGAAACATGAACTTATGCAGATACTGCGCAGAGGCCAACACCATCATACAAGACCGTAATATCAAACTGAGACGACAGGGTTGCTAACAACTGCCGTCCTCAACATCATTCTCCTGTTCTATGCAGTTCTTGTTCTTCTTCAACTTGATCGCTTAGTGTCCCAAAAATGGCTAACAAACGCGCCCTGGTCGATCAGCCCTGGACACTGTAAAACCAGGGCTCTTCGCCCTCGTGGTAGCGTCGACCTGGTCGTCGCATTGGGATTGGGACTGTGCCCTTGAATCCAATGCTCTTCTTGTCTGTGTCTGTGTCTGCATCTGCATCTGATGACTCTGTGTCTACGTCTGTGTTCGTGACGTCTTCATTCAGCTTCTGCTTCAGTTTCTGCTTCTGGCTGTTGCGATTCTGTTGGCTCGTATCGCATCCCTTGTCCGGCTCCCCCGATATCTTCCCCGCCCGCACCGATGACCGCGCCTGGGCCTCTGCCGCCTTGACCTTGGTACTGGAACTGGCACCGGCGTTGGCGCTGGTGCCGGTGCTGAAGTTGGCGGAGACGGTGCTACTGTTTTTGGGGTTGGGGTTGCGAATTCGCACTACAACGCCGCTCTCCCAATTGCGACAACTCATCTTGGGCTGTCCTGTCGCTCGGTCCTTGACAATGCGTCCCCTATTAGGCACAACGTAGCCGCAACCGTCAGCGTTAGATTCATGGAATCGTCACAGGTTCGTGCCAGTCATGCTGAAAATATCCTCAAGAGGCAGCTAGTAGCGCACTACACAACCGCACCATTGCACTGGCCGTTGATGTTCGCTCGCTTGCTGCCTTGGTGTCTCAAGTTTCCCCCATGTCTTACAGAAAAGAGGGGGGATGTGATGGGGGCAGGGCCAGGGTCTCACTTACCATGCGCTTTCTGACAGATTTGCGCTGCCAATGTAGGCCCAGCCAAGAGACATCTCTTCCGTTTTCGGCTCCGCTGCCATGATACTACTACTACTAGCCGAGACTTGGTCGCGTTGTCGCGGCTCCGTACGCGTTTGCGGACGCGCCTGCAATTGACTTCCCGCTTGCGTCTGTGAAACCAAGATGATCTTGCTGTGCATCAGGAGCCCATCTCTGGTGTTAACACAGTCCCGCACCAGTTCGGTGGGGAAAGTTGGCGAGCGCCACCATTTGGGCTGGACGCAGATGGTGCCCGCAGCCTGCATCAGCGCCCTCACAAGTTAGCGTTGGCTTGTCATTGCGTCTTTCTTTTCGCATGTGAGGATTCTCCAGTTATTCAACATCATCCATCCATGCTGTGGTAGGTACAGGCACACTTACATTACGCCCACCTCGACTCTTACCAACTGTCTCATCCGTCGGAAAATATATTCGCAAACGGTCTTTTAGCTTCTTCTGCCACGGGTTTAACGCCTTGTTCTTGGCTGCTGCGCCCGTTCGGCCTATCCTCGACTTGTATTCGGCCAGTCCATCGTCTCCTGCAAAACGTCGTCAGTCCACATCATAGCATTTGCAGTCATGTGTGGGGTAAACAGCAAAGGGGGGTACACAGTATCGATGTCTCCTTACCTTGACATGCATTGTACATTGCGCCCACCAGGTCGTAGTTCAGGGATCCGAGAGAGGCGCACTGGACCAAAGGCTCACGGTTAGAATCAATGCTCTTTAGACTGGTATGCGACTTTAATGGCACCCACAACAAAATCCACATCGATTGGGTCGTCAGTGGCTAACCCAAGAGCAGCCACGCTTGCGCCCAGCCCGCTGTATCCTAGACGATATGAGCCGCTGTTGCACAAGAATCATCGAAAACTCGGACGACCACTGACCTATTCGCTTCAAGGAGTCTCCTTGATGTCCTCCAGGGCTAGAATCTGGTATCAGCGCATCGTTCTTGCGGGTCCAGGCATGATGATCATCAGACCATGCATGATCCAATGTCCCCAAGTCTTGATAGGCTTACATGGTGTACACAAATCCAAGGTGCTTTGTTTGCGAAAAGTCGTAGTTGGCGAGGCTGCTTACCATGCTCTCACCAACGCCAGTTGCTGACAGGAATCGGCCGAGCTCGGTGCTGAATGCGGTTGGCCGATAAGACGCGGAGTCCCTCAGTCGAGGAAGGTCGATCAGGAAGACCATCTGGAGAACTCATTAGCAATGCTTCGTCTCGGGCGGCATCGAAAATGCCGCGGTTCAGCTACCAACGTTCTCCATGACGCCAGTCTCCCCCCAATCATAGGAGACCAGGTTAGCAGTTGGGACCACAACTCGAAGATAGTCGGGGTACTTTAGCAACTGGAGCTTGGAATGCATCGCCCCGGGCCCGTTCATTGCCGGAAAGACGAACTTGATTCCCGGTGGCGCATTGGATCGCATCTCTGATTTCTGCGGCAGGATTCGTCGTCAGCCTCTGGGTCTTTTTCAGTTGAGGAGTCCAGTGAGGGATATCCCGAACGAGTCAGGGTTGGTGATTGATACACACCTGGGCTTCACTATCGGCGAATGCCAGGAGGAGGAGCTTGGTCTTTCTCAAGTCGAGTTTCGACACGAGCCATTCATCATCCCACTGATACGAGCTGAGTAGGGCAAGTTCCAACTTGTCCTTCTGGAAGACCTCCTCGATCTTGATATCCTCTGCAGTTCGCGGATACCCTTTTGCCCACGTCCTTTTGATGGCGCCGTCGGGGTAAGGTACCAGGCTCGGAGGTAGATGCCCAGCTACAGTTCTGGCGGGTTCGGAGGGTGTCATTCTCTTGGGCGGCGGGACCTCGACAACATCGTCCTCGTCTTCATGCGAGCGGCGCCGCTTGGCTAACCTCTGCAGCCTTTCCTCTTCCATCTTCTTGCGATCAAGCGAGAGCAACCCGAGAGAAGCCCCGCCCGAGCCAGTCCCGTTCCGGAGAGATGTCGAGGTTGAGGCGCTCGGGATCTGCGAACTTTGCTCCTCGTGGACCTCTTGTTCCTGAAGTGAGAGGGCAATAGCATAGCGTAGCGCCTCATCTTCGTCCATGTCACTCCCCAATTCGAGGGGATCTTGGCGGGACCCAGCCATCTTGTTATTTGACTCCAGCGGTTTTCAGGGCAAGATTTCGACAAGATCGACTGAGTTTCGGGTGACGGTTTTGAAGTTGATTTTTAAAAATCTGGCTTCGCTGTTGATTTCTTTGATGTCGTTTGAGTTAAGTTCTTAAATTGATATCCCTGTCTAAGATCCTTGTCTCTCTAGGAGCAGGGAAGCTGTCAAACGCGGGGTCACGTGGGACCGCGTCACTGAAGTGGCCCCCCCGGCGCTTGCTAGGCACCTGTAGCGTAGCCGAGCCAGACAATTCCATCCATCGGTCCTACAGCCATCATTTTTTTCTACATCAGAGCAATGTTTCCACAGGTGATCCATATCAGTCTCCTCTACTCTCTATCTCAAATACTATACCTCACTCCCATACCTAGCGGCCTAGCCACGGCCTAATGATTTCAAGTAGCACAAATGTGACGTCTGTGAAACAGCCACGGCTTCTAGTTGCCTAGGACACCAATCACTTACACGACGCCATGAGACTGCATCGCAATAATGAGTGAAGTACACCAAAATAGTGGTGATACAAGAGCCAGAATAGTTACTCTAGAACGTGTTGTAAGTACACGATAAGGCCGTGGTTGTATGACACTGAGCGACTCGCTCTTGCGCCGCCACCCATCCGATATCACAGCCACACAACTTGAGGCTTGCGAAGCCATTCATCAGTTGACTTCTAGTATTCATGGCACTTTTCAGGGGATTTTCGATGCCCCCCCAAAAATGACAAAGTCCAAGGCTGGCTTGATGCGATTCGACTTCTCTCGAGAGTCAGTCAAGAAACTGGAGTGGCACTCGTTGCTTGGCCAAAGGCTTAGGGTAGGTGGGCGGGCGTTTACCCTTTTATTCACCTACAAACCTTGCCATAAATCAGTTGTACAAGGTTCTGCACCAGAACTTTGATGAATGGTAAGTTTCGGGATTTTGATATAGTTCATGGAATTCATACGTTAATTATCCGATTTGTCCTTGCCATCATTTTCACTTTCTCATGAGGTACGCAACCAATTGCGCAACTAGTATCTACCAACAGGGTTTGAGGAGAGTTAGGTGCCAATTTGTTTCATCTCACGAAAAGGATATAGCAGAGACAAAGAACCTGGGAACTCAGCATAAGATCAGGTAATGATCTTAAAATCAATATCCATAAGAAATAACCCATACAATTGGAGAAGATATCAGTCTATATCATGGTAGTACAAAAATGTAAGACATAAGACATGGATTAAGCGGGGTCTGGGGTTCTAAACGGGGTTTCCCAACTTTGCTCCAACTCCATCGTCGGATATCCAAGCCAAGAATATACCTTTCTTGGTGAAATTGAGCGATTGACGAGAGGGTTTGGGCAGCGCCCGATTTCGAAAAGAAAAAAGTCAAGTGCAGAGATGAGTCTCTCTGCGAGATTGGCTTGGCGGGTGACGGCGAGGTGTGCTGTGAGGACAAGACCTGCTGCTGTGAGGTTTACGCCAAGACCCATGATAGCATCAACCCCACGATGTCTCTTCTTCACAAAGGCGCAGTCATGGCTGGATCATAAGACAGAGCAACAGAAGCAGGAGGAGAAGCGTATTGGGTAAGCATGGGACCGCCGTATTCACATCAATTGATTGTACTGACGCAGCATACAGGTCGCAACCTGCGACGCAGCAAGATAACGATACTACGTCCTCACGCCCCGCCACTGTCCTGCACGAAGACATCTACACGTTGCCCAACATTTTAACATTTACACGCCTCGTCGCTGCCCCCGTGATCGGTTACCTCGTCCTGCACGATCAGCACGCATGGGCTGTCGGCCTCTTTGCCTATGCAGGCGTGACAGACCTGCTTGATGGATGGATTGCGCGGCGTTGGGATAGCAAGACAGTCGTGGGTACAGTCATTGACCCAATGGCCGACAAGACCCTCATGACCATCCTGACAATCTGTCTTGCTGCCAAGGGCGCGTTGCCGAGTGCGTTTATGTTCTATCGTGAACCCATATGATGAGTCAAAGCTAATGTGTGGAAGTCTGGTGCGCTGGCATCATCCTCGGCCGTGACGTTGGCCTTGCCATGTCTGCAATCTACTACCGCTGGATTTCTCTCCCACCACCAAAGACATTTGCTCGGTACTGGGACTTTTCGCTTCCATCAGCTGAAGTACGTCCCACGACTATCAGCAAGTACAACACTTTCTTACAGCTTGCTCTCGTCGGAGTCACCACTGCTGCGCCCCTTCTGAGTACCGACTTGTCATCTGCCCTGACAGTCATGCAGTGAGTCACGAACCACTTAGCTTTCTATGAGACTTTTGCTAATGTTGGCTAGATATGTCGTCGCTGCTACCACCATCTGGAGTGGCGCAAGCTACATCTACACAAAGGATGCCGTCAAAATTCTTAATAAGCAAAAAAACCCAAAGTCCTGAATTTCTCTTGTCGTATAAAGTATGTCTGGTGGCAGACGATGAGAAAAGCAGAAGAGGAATAGCATCATTCAGATGGCACCAAGCTCACGGGCCGAACCCAGAGTTAACGACAGTAGTCGATGTAAAAAGAGAAGAAAGAAAATAAAAATCTGTAGCCTTGACCCGCAATCTTGAGTTTGTCGTGTCTTGTGCATACCCCTTTTATGTATCAACACCTGTTGAGTCAATGATGAATAGAACAAATCCTAAATTACAAACTTTGCACTCTCTGCATAAATCACATAAGTAAGTTGAGTACATGACACGTACATTTGCTTTAAGGCTGTATTTAAAAACCCCCCTTGTTCCCGTTCCAAGAAAACGCCATGTCTGTGTATTTACCCCTGATTGATCGCTCATTGTCTCTCATCTTTCTTTCATTTGCACGCTCATGATGCGCCATGTGCACGGCGTTCTCATGGCACCTCAACCGCACCTCTCAACTCTCCAGTTGGTCTCAACAACCCTTGAGTTGATTTTCGCCGAACATATGCGAGTAGACGCAAACTCCCTGATGGGGTCGCCCCCTCGACACGTCTCGCCTGTGCGAGATTCTCTGGCCTTGCTGCCTTGAGCGCCTCCTTCTCCGACATTGCAAGACCGGGAATTCCGTCATAGTCGAGATCGAGGGGGATATTCACACTCTCATCATTTGTGAACTGCTTGCGCTCCGCTTCAGCCTTCTTGATGTAAGGAGCGTAGATGGACTCGATTCTAATACGACTCCGTATACGTGGTGAGTAGTCCATTATGCTTGGTATAGCTGACGCAAGCTGCTCAATCTCGATGTGTGTGTTTTTGCTTGAAAGGCGGAGCATACCCATGCCATCACGGGGTGCAGCGTTCCATCTCATATGAAACCCCTTTTCGAACCATTGCGCTGGGCTCAGGGATACCGATTCTAAGACTTGGGTAAGGTCATCCAACTGCTGCCGCTCATCACGGTAAACATTCCATCGCTTGTCCGATATGACACCCCATTCGCGGCCCTTAGGCGTGAGTCGAAAATCGGCATTATCAGCTCTTGCTGCCATGCGAAATTCACTACGGGAGGTAAACATCCGATAAGGTTCTGTGACACCTTTCGTGATAAGGTCATCCACCATAATACCGATGTACCCATCCCCTCTTGAGAGAGAAACTCCTGGAAGGCCCTGTGATGAGCGACCTGCGTTGATGCCCGCAAGAACGCCCTGTCCAGCAGCCTCCTCATACCCAGTTGTACCATTGATCTGACCAGCCAGGTACAGACCGCCAATAGCCTTTGTCTCCAAAGTTGACTTCAGACCACGTGGATCGATGTAGTCATATTCGACACCGTACCCGGGTTGAATCATATTAGAGTTCTCGAGACCAGGGATCGTGCGCAGGACCTGCTCCTGCGCCTCAGCAGGAATTGTCATGGACAAACCATTGGGGTAGATGACTTGACTGTCGAAGCCCTCGGGCTCAAGCCACACGATGTGCTGCGTCTTGTCGGCGAATCGAATGATTTTGGATTCGAGAGAGGGGCAGTACCGTGGACCTTTGACTGTCTCTCGAATGTGGATCGTCTTATCGAGGTTCTCACGTACGATCCTATGAGTTGACTCATTTGTGTACGTCACGCTACACGTGAGTTGCTCCTGAACTGCCACAGTTTCGTTGAGGTAGCTGAATGGTGAGGGTGGGTCATCTCCATACTGCTTCTCCAGCACATCAAAGTTTATGCTCCCTCGGTCGATTCGAGGGGGTGTGCCTGTCTTCAGACGCCCAAGCTGGAAGCCCGCGTCACGCAGTGACTTGCTCAGCCCGAACGTCGCCGCCTCACCAAGTCGGCCAGCCGGATACGCATTCAGACCGATGTGAATTTCGCCTCCGAGAAATGTCCCGGTTGTTATGACGACTTTGCTTGTTGGGAGAGTTTGACCGGACTCTAGACGCACACCAGCAATGCGACTTGTTGCGCCATCTGTTGAGTCTTGAGGGGTAAGGACAATATCGGACACGCTGTCAAGTACGATCGATAAGTTCGGATACGAAGAAAGTTCGGCCTTCATGTATTTCTTGTAGAGACTCCGGTCGATCTGAGCGCGGGGACCCTATTGCGAGTTCGATTAGCCACCGATTCTTTCAACACCTGATCATATTGACGAACCCAGACAGCAGCACCCTTTCCCCGATTCAGCATATGAAATTGCACGCCCGACTTGTCGATAATCCTCCCCGCCAAGCCATCAAGCGCATCGATCTCTCGAATAATTGTACCCTTGCCGATACCGCCGAAACTCGGATTACATGAACATGTCCCCAGATTGTCGATTTTGGGCGTAATCAAGGCTGTTCGTGCGCCAGCTCTCGCAGCAGCAGCACATGCCTCAGCGCCAGCATGGCCACCTCCAATCACCACGACATCGTAGGGTCTGTGGCGGGGTGTTAGTGATTATTTGCGATGCCATGATGAGCAAGCGATTGTCTGGACATACCTTGGATCACTGGGAACAGTCGCAAGGTGTCGTCGCCTTGTAGTTGACCATTGATGCCGTAACACGGCTGCCCTGGGTCTCAGTAATGAGCGCATCTCATGTTGTTGAAGTTGTCAAATTTGCCTTCATGACGCCGGGATTGATGTCGGATTTTTGGTGCTGAACCCAGAAAGGTGGTTCCAATTTCATCCAATCAAGGCATAGAATTAGTGCACACTCTTACACACCAGCCTTCCGCCCATGATGCATAATTGTTGTAGATGGTAATATTGCAATTGGTGGATGAGATTATCTGTAATTGATCTAAAATTGCTCAAAATCGTCGCTGCAGTTGAAACAAGACCTCATATGTCCATATTCTCTACCTCCTGCCTCGGCTCTCTGGCCATGAACTAACAGCATCATCCACCTCTTCCAAGAACGTCGCCGAGTTGTGAATTGTTGTGCCTCCTAGAACAACCCTCACGCCCGGGCTCGATGCATTCAATTCTGCAATCATCTTGGCCTCCTCATAAGTTGCCCCGCCAACGATAAACACGACAACATCCTGAGGTTTGTCCTTGGTACCGCCACCACCCTCAACAAAGGGATATTGCTGATCCTTGAGTCGACCCTTGATCAAATTCTGTAGGGTAGTCTCTAAAAGTGGGCTGTGTTGTGTATAGACGTTTTCTACTCCCTTGAGACCCTTGAAGCGGCTACCAGTACCGGAGAAAATGCCTGCTGATTCGAAGATGTCTGAAATTCCACCTTGAGACTGTGATGCTTGGAGAGATGTGTGGTACGCCGTCAGCTTGCCGACCAAATCTGCCTCTCGTGGAGACACATTTCCAGCAGCGACGAGAAGATCTGTAAGCATGGGTAAAGAATTGGAAGGATGTTTGTGGTAGCGAAGGGCGTACAAGGCCACAAGGCCGACTTTGCTTTCTGGTGTAACGTTTGGTGATTGAATGAGTCGCTGGATATTCTGGTTATCGAGTTAACATGTGATCAAGTTTCATCCAAGAAGATAGGCAATACCTTCGCATCGGTCCCATGATTATCGTTACAAGCCAGACTTTGCTCTAGCTCACTGACTTCCAGCAGGTTGTCGGCTGCTACGCGTCTGCTAAGTTCTGATACCAAGGTAACATGCTTGCTGACATTGCCAGAAAGTTTTCGGAATTCTGGATATTCCTCGATAAACCGCTTCATGTCGGATATTGACTCGATGTTCTCATTGTTCTTTGTCTTAGACTGGAACTGCCCGACATATTCCTTGATATTGCCGCCGAGGTCGCCAAAGTTCAGAAACATGTTCTTTTTGAAGAATGGATCTTGATCTTGGGATAGAACAATTTCCTTCTGCTCTGGACTAATATCTGGGACGTCACTCAGATCGACACGGCCATTCTGAATACCCAACAGGTGGTGAACCATGGCCTGGTATGTCCATTGAGTGAGCAGCGGTGTCACCGGATCTTCGCGACGATCTAGGACAAGCAGAATGGGAGGCGTATCGACTTTTCGGAAATCAAAAAGCGCATCCTCTTGGGTCATCAGATATCGGACCTCTGATGCGAGCTTCTTTGCTAGGGGGCTTGTCTTCTGGTATCTGATGAGGGGCTTCTTCTTGAGTGAGAGCAACACAGCGATGAGTCCCTCTGAGCATCGCTGTAGTGAATCAGGATTCCATGTGTCTGAACTTCCAGCCCATATGCGTTGCTGTGGAAGAGTGAAGCCGAATGAAAAGAGATCCGGGTTGATGACATTATAGTCAGCAAAATGCTCTTGAACCAGCTTGACCACCTCATGGTCATCGGCCTCAGCTAAGCGCTCCAAAGACGACTTCTTGACCACATTTGTAAAGTACAAATGGTACTCGCCATACTTTGGGTCCCGTAACTCATCTATGAGCAGTTGGATGGATTCAGGTGATGGTCGAACGAAAGATAGACATCGCAGGTGTCGCATTTTCTCACGAGCTGCGTTGTCGAGGCGGTCGATAAGATAGACTTCATGGTTGAGAAGAGAAGACTGTGTGACCGCAGTCGAGACAATAGAGACCGTTTCTCTATCAAGAAGGAGGATCTTCATCTTGGCGGACGACGTATCGCTCGTCGCAAC
This sequence comes from Fusarium sp. NRRL 53497, assembly GCA_013184445.1. Taxonomy (NCBI): domain Eukaryota; kingdom Fungi; phylum Ascomycota; class Sordariomycetes; order Hypocreales; family Nectriaceae; genus Fusarium; species Fusarium sp. NRRL 53497. Next base: position 93,036 of record JABCJZ010000139.1, read on the forward strand.
CACCTTGTTGATGTACCCTGAGACTGCTTGGGCGACGTCCATGGTGATGATGGCTGGGGCGGCTCACCGAGGCCGCGTATTGTGTTATTCCTGGGTTGTGACTGAACAGTTTTTGTGAGTGGAAGTGCCGTGCGATCAGAAGTATCAATTTGATAATGGCGGTTAATAAGGCCGTGATTAACTGCTGTTCTCATCGATGACTGCTGTTGTGAACAGGGAGACGTCTAAGATGCCACTATAGGTGAGCGCCCCACAACCTGGAAGTCGCGGCCTTGATACCTTACATAATACAAAAGCTACCCACACGTCCTAACCACAACCTTCATGGTAGCTATTCGGTGACATCAATGAACAAATTGCCTACAAAGTGTCGAAATGTTGCCTGAGTCTGCTTAATCATCTAAGCCACAGGCTCTCAACATCATAATATAGAGCACAGCAGCTTTGAGTGATCATCTGGATCCTCAGCTCGCAATCATGACCGGTGATACTTGTCCCCAGCAGACTGAACCGACGTAAGTGAATCCAAGAACCCTGCATCATGAGAAGGGCTCATTGGGACTGACATGACATTTTGGCTAGGTTATCTTTTACACAGGGCTTAATAGTCGGGCAGCTCTCGGTGGTTCTGGTGCTGGCCGCCTTCATCAAATTCTTCATCTTCGGTGACCCTCCTTCACCAGACGTCACAGCTTCTTTACGGGCTACTGAGAGGCGGTCAAGAACACTTGCTCATAAGCGTTCACTGTTAAGTCTTAGAAGCTCTGGAAATCGTCAAGACAGATCGCTCAGCCGCAAGAAATCTACCGTTCTCAGGAATCCTCCGGCACTTACCATTGGGTCGATCCTCAGCAAGACATATTACAATGTCGACAGCCACCAGCCTGAGAGTCTTGACTGGTTTAATGTTCTCATTGGGCAAACTATTGCCCAGTTCCGCAGCGATGCTCAGCATGACGATGCTATTCTCGACTCGCTTACCAAGGCACTGAACGGGGGATCAAGGCCGGATTTTGTTGATGAGATCAGGGTCACAGAGCTGAGCCTGGGCGAAGACTTTCCGATTCTGAGCAATTGCCGAATCATTCCTGTTGATGAAGATGGAGTGAGCCTTGGCCCTGGAAAGAAGTTCGACCGAGACACGGCAGCAAGAGATGGCACACGTCTTCAGGCGCGTATGGACGTTGATCTAAGCGACATGCTCACTCTAGCCGTGGAGACAAAGCTTCTCCTCAACTATCCGAAGAAGCTATCTGCCGTCCTACCTGTCGCATTGGCTGTTTCTGTGACCAGGTTTAGCGGTACTCTTTCGATCTCTTTTATCCCCAGCAACCCCTCTCAATCTACACCTACAAGGATGATTTTCAACTTCTTGGACGATTACAGATTGGACTTTGAGATCCGAAGCCTTCTCGGCAGTCGATCCAGACTGCACAACGTCCCCAAGATTGCCCAGCTTGTTGAGGCCCGTCTTCACCGTTGGTTTGATGAGCGAGCTGTTGAGCCCCGGTTTCAGGAGATTGCCCTCCCAAGCATGTGGCCGAGAAAGAAGAACACAAGAGGTCCAGATGATGGCTCAGGCGAGAGAAGTGAATCTATCGGCCGGTCAAAGGGTAAAGATGCTGGCCGAGATCAGCGGGAAGAGGTACGTGGACGTGGAGGAGATGCAGAAATTAGGGATCGAGGAACCTCAGGAACGGTTCGGCATCGACGAGGAACGAGAAGTAGTGACAGTGATGATTACTCGATGCCAGGATCACTGCCCGGTTTCCAGATAGCGGCCTCATAGTTGAGCTTTGTAAACGAAATAAAAAAAGCTCTACTCATTCTATCCTGAAACGACCTACAATTTTCGTGGACTTTTTAGACCGGATGACGACTAAATGATGTTGACGTTTTTTCTTCTTTTTCGCCTGAAAGCTGTTTCCATGCACAGACACACGAGGCTATTACTAGTCTCCATAGTCATTTAGCTTAACATATCAGGTCGGGCCGTAGTGCGGCCTGTGAGAGGACTGTGCTATTTGTGCATACGATATTCAACAACTCGACTATAGAATGCGCATGAAGTAAATAATCCTAGAACTTGGCCAGAGCCATCGGTGTCTCGGTCAACGAGTACAGGTTCTGCCACCAAGCAACCAAGCCGCCCACCAAAAGTACGTAATAAACACCAGTCCACATCTTTATAGACGAGGCTACGGACGGATCACCCTCTGGTAACCAGTAGGGATCAAGCTGGCCCCAGAGACGTGGGAGGCCCATGCAGTTGCAAAAGGTGTGCACGAGGACAACAGCCAACAAGCTACCAGTTCTTAGGAACAAGAAAGTGGCATATGCTCCGAACAGAGAAGTGTAAGATAGTTGGAGCAAAGACCGTGCAATGGCAACGGGGAGAGGAGTTCGAGGATGTGTTATACGGAACTCATAAAAGTGATGAAGGTGAGCCAGGCCGAAGATGAGTGGCGACATGAAGATGGTGCCAGTCAGGCTAGCTCCGGAACGGAGCAGCAGTGGAACCCCAGCGGAACGGAACAAGCATTCTTCAGTGATGGGACCCTTTAGAATAATTAGAACATGGATTCAGAAGCGGTGAATGAAGGAGGCTCAAGACGAGATGACTGTGGGGATGAGAGATTGACAGGGGGGATATGAAGGAATCTACAGCGAGATCAGAGAGTTTCAGGATACACGTACCGCTACCATGTTTCTCCAGGTTGGCCAGTCAGTCCACAGATCCCTCAAAGGCTGAAGGCGAAGCCATTGATGAGCCGCGCCATCAATGACGAGAGACTCATACAGGGGCCCCGCAAACAACAAGGCTGTTAGCCACAGAGCCCGAGCAGCATCGATGAGACCAGGCGGCCAGTAGCCCATGAAATGTAAGGGCCTTTCAACGGCAATGGCTCCATGAGATGAGAGTAAATATAGCGTCACGAGGGAGCAAACAGCTGTCGACAGTGAGACGACAAAGATGCGTGCGCGGATAGCCTCAGGAGCATCTCTAGATCGAGTAGGTGAAGGTCGAGTCGCAGCTGAGAAGTAGAGAGGGATGACGTAGACGAGACAGTATACGACCTTTGAGCCTGAGTTAGTATATTGAACTTATTTGATAAGGCTGAGCAAAGGATGGAGGTTATGTTGTAGGTTGCGTCAAGTCGCAGATGAGGCTCACCAGTAAGGCTACGGCTTGAGGCGTTGTGAACCCCGCCAGGCTCAAGATAGACATTTCGACGTTGTGAAGACTGTAGTTTTGACCGTTTATTGAAGAATGTGAATTGTCTTATAAGTTAAGGAGAAGTGTAAGAAGTGAAGTGTGAGATGAGCTTAAAGAGGTTGGGCTAAAAGACGTTTGCGGGAATCTTCCATGGGGCAAACAAGTCAATTCAAGTTAGCATTGCGGTGGCTCTTGTGGAAGAGAAAGAAGTCATTCATGGTCCAACTACGACTAGGTACCTAAGGAAAATCAAAATCGAATCGAATAGAAAGAGGCCCTCACCAGCCACAAAATAGGCAACTCCTATTGTTCTCTAATTCATTGTTCTTGTTGTGTGTCCTCAGATTTTGCTTACTCACGCAGTCCAATAATAACTGTTCCTCTTACTGGTTGAGCACTGAAAATTGTGCAGGTTTTACGGGAGCTAATGAAAGATTGTCGGGGCACTCTTCCTCCACAAGTCTTGCTCGTCCTCATTTTACTTTGCATATCGCTTCATGGGTGGCATGCACTATTGCATGCGGTGAGCTGCACGGCACAAGAATTATTGAAAGAAGCGAAATGATGTGGAGATGGTATAACACATCTCATAACATGAGAACAGGACACCAATGCAGTAGTGACAACCAGCTAATAAACTGCTGGAGTCATGCTCTTGTGAAAGGACAAAATATTCATCGACACTCGTGCATCACTAGGATGCATCCAAGTCTTGAACATAGTCTACATCTTGGCTAGTTTTGGCTGGGAAATTTCTCTTGCTCAGCCACGCTCCACGATCCTAGGATCCCTTTTGCCAGGGCAAGGTCATGAATCAAGAGGGCCCTCGGTGAGCGACGGTACCTGCATTAGTTAGTTACAGCGGGACTTCGTTGCAAAGGAGAGAGGCGCTGATGGTTCTGGTTGGACCCCTAAGAACGGAAGATCATCTGGAGGAGGATGCGATGATCAGAGCTAACATCTACCCGTACCACTACGACTCAGCCGATGACATGACAGCGTGCAACGTGCAACATAAACGAGGTTGCAGTTGCAGTAGGGGTCATGATGAGACGTTGAAGACTGGGCTGGAACTGGTAAGTTAGGCTTTTGTCATCTCAGATGTTGAAAGAAAGGAAGAGTGATCAGTATCTTGAGTTGACTGTTGTTGTTCGAAAAGACAGCCTCATGTCACCCTCCGAAACCCTCAGGAGCCAGTAGCCCACAAACCCTTGTCCCGGAATAGATCGAAGCGGCTCAAAACCCCGTGTGAGTCGGATACTTGAGATAAGAAAGACGCGATTCAATACTACGTAGACAGACCACGCGATCTCAACACGTTGAGGAGACACATGTAAGATTGCGCGCGCTAAAGGAATTTCTGTGAAGCTTAAAAGATGTCTGGTTACATTGCCGGCTGTCTTTGAGGAATGGCTGTCGATGCCCTAATACACAGTGAAAGAATACATATTTTGGACCTCCAAGCGACCAAGTGGAGAGAATTTGCATGTTTTGACCTTTCTGCAGGTCTTGGTTTCGAGAGGCGCTGTCTCTCAACAGGTGGATTGGAACAGGCGCCGATGCATAGCTTTGATCCAGAGATACATGTAGATGCGCTAGAATTGTTAGGAGAAAGATGTATCTTGCCAGCTCAGAGCTGCTGGAACAATTTAGGTCAAACAAGCGCCTGAAGGAAGAAACATAAGTAGGCGGCCAGATGTGCGACCTTCAAGGACAGCTGTACTTGAGTAATTACTATTTTCCAAGCTGGATGTTGAATTATTCCAGACCACTAGTCGGTTGGATGGCTAATGATAGCTGAACATGTACATTGACTCTGTCGGGGTCTCATGGATATCTGTATGTGTTTGATATCCGAAGTTGAGCACCCATTGATGACCTGCCACCTGGCAGAGGTGGTCCAGTAATTTCTCCAGGCCTTGTCTCCTGCCCAAAGTACCCAGGTTCTTGCTTGTCTTGCAGCAAGACAGATACCATTGGCATCTTACGACACCATAACCGGGGCTATTGCCAATTGGACAACACACTCGTCCCCGCAATAGTGTCGATAGTCCAACCAGCTCAGACAGATCCGATCCACAACGGCACCAAGTTCAGTTCCTGAAGCTAAAGGTGTTTTCGAGGGACAAGTCAGAGCTCACAACACGCCATAGAAAGAGAGTGTTAAGGTTCTTTCCCCTTAACTCATCAGGTTGCTTCGCCCTCTCACTTCCCACTCGGACACTCTGTTTTTAGAGACGTGAGAAACCTTTGTAACCATCCTTGCTTCGTCAAGTTGCGGTGCTTGTCTTGCCCTGTTTTCTGGCTCAACGTCAGAGCGCCCCTATCTCCCTCAGGTCTCCTAGCTCGTCCAAAACCCCTGTCCTTCCAACGGTCCCATCGCCGCCGCTCCGTCTGCAGGGGAAGCCTTGCTGCAGCGAGGTAATATCCCAAGGCCGCTAGTTGCACAATCGCCGCGATGGCGCTTGGAACCACTGGCTCATGGTTCTCTTCCCACTACATGTCAGTGACCCAATCCCAATCAACTCTGTCTGAGAGATTCTGTAAGGGTGAGAGCTTGTGAGGTCTGTGTGTTCGGGTCGTTCCATACCCTCGTCGTTTGTCTGGTCCTGGGAATTTTTAGTCATTATTAGCGTAGAGCGATACTTTGCCTTGGACAAGGTAGCAGCAGTAGCAGAAACAGAAGCTGGAAATACCCACAGTACAGCTTGTCCAAGGTCCAGCCTCCAAGTCAAGTTTAGCAGGCCGCTGCTCCTGCCGCCGCTGGTCGCATGTGGAGGGCCGTTGTTGCCCTTTTAGCTAACTTACCCGCCGTCCCTTCCCCCAAGGACCTCTCTTCTTTCTCTTTCCGCCTCTTGTTTCGTGCTTTTCCAACCAACCCACATACACTCGCTATAATCGGCCACTGGCCAGTCACTCATTCAAGCTTTTGATATTCAACACACTCTTTAGACTCATTAGTCGTTAATTGTTCTTGTTCTTGTTCTTCTTTTTGGTTCCTCCCAATTTTGGTAATTAATTCAAGTTTTCAAGCAAGCATCTGCATCAGCAAGCATCTGCATCAGCATCAGTATCAGCATCTCGATCAAGTCCTTTTTTCTCACGGCCGAAACACCAACGATCCACCTCACGACAATTCGATCTACCCCGGCTCGTTTTGTATTGAATTGCTTGGTCTTTGCTTGATCCCATCTCTTGGAACGTTCAGTGCTTCAATAATACTGTTGTGGTTTTTAATATCTTCGCTGTTATCCGAGTCCCCCGGCCGTGGCCCTTGAGTCGACCTCTGAGTTCTTTGACCCACCTCCGGCCCCGACCGAGCTCTCTGTCTACAGCCTGACAATATTCGCGATCTCGATTTTGGGATCAATCGCCTTGCCAATTGTGAGGGCAAGCGTTCTTGGAAGTTATTTTTGGTATCCTCATGTCCTGGAAAGCACAATCATTGTCGCCCCGTGCATAGAGCATGTCGGTCTCACCGTCGAGCTCTCAGCCGCGTAGGGCATTACATGAGCGTAGCAACTCTCAAAACAACTCCCAGAACAACCGTCTAGGAATCCGGCTCGTCCCTTACAGCCCGCCTCGGGCTGCCTCAGATGGGACCATCACATCCAAGAATGTTACCTACACTGATGCCAGTACCGAGACCGATCCAGAGCTTAGCCAGACATATGGCACCCCGACACATTCCTCCGACTCTCACTTTGAAACGCCATCACCATCCCTGCAGAGGGCCCGAACTCGAAGTACAGTGCTTTCTCCATCACCATTAAAGCGCCCTAATCGATATCTATCCTCCGAATTCGAAGAGAACCCTGCCCCCTGGATACCACATTATGATACCGATGCCGATGATCATACTTCTTATGCTTCACGCCCACCTTCCCGCGAGCCCTCAACTTCACCAAGACCTCCCTCTCGCAAAAGAGTGATCAACGTTCACTCCAATAAAACATTCTCCATACATCCTCAAGATGCTTCAATGTCGTCAAGAGTCGAATCAAGAGTCGAATCTTTGTGGTCCCTTCCTCCATCTGTCACCACTGGCAACACTTCTTATGGTCGAGGGTCCATGGGTACATTCAGTGATGATCGTCAAAGCCGCCCAACCTCACCTATGACACCTCTCACAGAACGAGGCAGCCCCAGTTCTCCAGTTATTTCGTCCCGGCTTCATGATCCATCTACCCCCGACAACCCATCGCCATGGAACTACCGTTTGTTTGGAGGTCTACGTAAAGTACCTAAAACTCCTGATGTGAAGCAAAAACAGCCGCAGATTCAAGACGCTCCACCTGAGCTGCCCCTGCCCACGCTACCAGAGGTCGATCTTCCGGACCATGAAGCCGGCCCTTCTTCTCAATGGCTCACTCAGAAGACATCCTTTCAATCTTCACTGTCCGAACAAACCAGATCGACTTTCTCTGAGAGAACCAACGTCAAAACCTATGGATATAGCTCTCCCATGAACGTTGCAGACTTGAATAGCCTGCCGCCTTCCTCGATTCATTCCAACATTGAGCTGATTGGCGACCCTTCTTCAGCAGAGGCCTCCTTGCATGTCAGCACCCGTCCACAGACTGAAGATAGCAACGTCAACGTCGTAACTCACGGAGGCCACTCAGCGTCTTCCTCCATTGTTGCCGTAAAGCACCGCGTGAGACCCGAATTTTCCCAAGAAAGCTTGATTGTTGCTCCATTGCAGCCGCGGAAAAGGAGATCATCAGAGAGCTTTGCCCTCGCCAAATCCCGGTCTCGTGAGACTATCCGATCCCGATCTGCATCGATAGCATCATTGTCGACAATTTTCACACAAGAAGCCACTCGTGCCCTTTTTGTCGGACCACCAACAATCCTGCAACACGCTGGTCCATCTTGGCCAGACCTTCAGAACCGACCTCAATCGCGCCCTCACCAATGGAGTGGTCAGTTGTCAACAGTGATGTCAGAAAGCGAAGGGGGTAGTGAGCCTGCATCTCGAGCTCTTTCGCTCTCTTCTGTTCCTGGTCGACGTGGTAGTGGCGTAGGAAGTAGTCACAGCAAGCATGTTCTGAGCATGGCGTCTTCGCTTTTCGGCCTCGAAGAGCACGTTGAGACCCCATCTCACTCAAGAAGCAATTCCCTGGAAAGCCCCGCAGCGGCCTATGCCCGAAATATGCCTCGCGACCCTGCAACCGGCACTATCCGTCTAGTCCGTGATCATGATGAAGATGGCGACGGCCTTGCGGATTTGGAAGTACTCCACCATCGCCCATCACGGACTCGAATGGGGAGGTTTTTGTCAAGCTATGCCTCGGATCGTAGCCTCCGTTCCACTGCCAGCTTCAATGCTGCCGTCCCTGCTTGGGCTAAGGTGTACTATGGTAGTGGCGAACGCAAGTGGCTGGCTGCTCAGCCTTCCATGGATTCCATGTACTCTGACTTCAGCGAGAGCCAGCCTCCTGAGGTCCAACTCAGCCGATCGCCAAGCCAGGATGCTAATGTCACGAGCATCCGCATCCCTCGACGTCGACCCCATGAAGCATTCCCTCGACAACGTTCAAACACAGGCTCCCTGGACATCAGTGCAGCACCAGCCCATCCCGTCATGGCGGTTGTGCGCAACATCAAGAAGCAAACTTCGAGTATCTGGTCGCCTCACCTAGCTCGAGACCGACGACCTGTTTCACAAAGCATTTGGCAACCCCCGGCCGTAGAATGGGAAGTGCGGAGCGAATTGGCCGGGCGGCGCAACGCCCAGGTGACCATGTTCGTGGTGGGATTCATTTTCCCATTAGGTACGTTCTGAGATATCAGCGCAGAAACTTGGTTCTAACGAAATTCTAGCTTGGATGTTCGCCGCGTTTATTCCTATCAGACCGACTGCTCAAACAGAAGACATTGAGCGCAACGACAGCACGTCTAATCTAGAGAAACGCAACGGCCGTTCTGGCCAGGCACGCGGCGCAGAGGATGCCGCTTTTACAAGCGCAATTTGGTGGAGAAAGGTCAATCGAGGCATGTCCATCATCGGGTTACTCATCCTCGGCGCCATCATTGCACTCATTGTGGTCGGCGTTAGACAACGCTGGGGACAATAATACCATTTACCAAAAAGATACCACGTTAAGATGCCCTGGGTCAGAAGGACAGTCCTGATCCCGAAACCTATCATGGAACTTCACGGCATCTCAGCAATTTACGACGCATGACGAATTCTTTCTATTTTGCTCGAACCATTTTGAAACTTCTCAAGACTCACGATCTTTATGCATTTTGTCAAAAAGACCTTCAACGACCAACGATTTCTTTCTGAGCGTACCATTTCAACGAGACACGATGTTTTACATTTACTTTTTCTGTCTCTATATTTCAACGACGTACGAATTTCTTTTCAGGCTTCTCATTCAAGCTACGCTACACGGCTCTCTTGGACAAGATGTCTTACAAACTACAAAACTTCAATTTTTCACCCCGGAATGGGCCTTTGTATAATCAAGAATCTCATCATATATGGATGACATATACACATGTACAACTATGTTTGGATTTGGCAGCGATGCTGAGACGAGATAAAAAGCCGTCAGCATAGACACTCATTTTCACGATACCATGTAATTAATCAGACTTGGGGAAACAAGCTGGACCAGGAAGCTACTACAGACTAACCCGGATATAGATAGATTAATGAATGCGATGCTTAATCTGCTAAGAATGCTATGTATCTTTTCCAATTGATTCGCCAGTACTATAGCTTTCTCGACACCTGAAACAACACCACCACAACACCGCACACGCCTTTGGACACTTGGGACTCATCCGTGGTAAGTACGCCACTATCCATGGCAGACTCAAGCCACATGATGTATTATTAGCCCGCCTTGACCTTTGCCTTGTGCGCATCAACCTCTGCCTTGACCTTTCGCTGTCTCATCTCCATCTCGGCCTTGATTTCCTCCATGGCTTCGTTCATATCGCCCTCAGGATCCTTGGAGATACCCAAAATAGGCTCCTTGCCCGTTAGACTATCCGTGGAGACGGAGCGCACCATCTTAGCGCTAGCACGGCCCCGACGCTTCTCGAGCTGCTTCTTAAGCGCGGCTTTACCGGGGGAAGAGAAGAACAAAAGAGACAACGCGGTCCAGATGACGGCGTAGTAGTGGACACGAGACCAGGCCAGCAGTGAGCCCTGCAATGAGAGGACAAGGAAGGGCGTCGTGGCGAAGGTGAAGGTGAGTTGCGTAACAAAGTAGGTCGCGACGTCGTAGTACTTCTTCTTGGGCGAGGGGTCGCCGGTGATAGGGTCGAGAAAGAAGGGGCGAACATGACGGCGGAAATCTAGAAAGTGTCAGTACCATTGTTGTACCTCGAACCGGACAAACTCACGCTTTGCGGCAGTCTGGATAAAGCTCGCAAGAATGAAGCTTAGGTAGTAGCCAGGATAAAACCCGTGCCAGAGAGCACTTGTGCCAAATGTCATGAGACTAGCACGGAAACCAGGCTTCTTGCCTCGAGGCGTGACACGCAGGTAAACATAGTTCCTCAACCAGTTGCTCGTGTTGATGTTCCATCCTCCAAGATATCCTCGCGGGTTCTGTGCGAGCTCAACAGCCCAGGGGTCAATGTTCTGCAACCGGTTCCAGAAGACCTTGCCAGTAACAGGGTCAACACCGTTGTAGCCCATGCCCGCGAGGATACAAGAACCCTCGGTGAGATACCATACGCCGTAGTACTTGAGTCGTGCAGTAAAACTAACCATGTGCATGATCCAGACGCGGCGTAGGAAACCGTACTTCATGTAGATATCGGAGGTGAGCAGGCCAGGGTAGTATGAACCGCCTAGACCCATGAACATTGCGATGAGGAAGACACCGCTCGCGGCTTTCCAAGCTGCGGGGCCACCACTTCGGGGGATCTTTCGCTTCTTCCTCACGGGGGGCTTCTTTGCTGGATCGATGTTGGATACGTCAAACATGGTCGTGTCGAGCCATCGACGGTAGTCGCTAAAATCGAAGGATGGACCAGCGAAGAGCGCAGGGAAGAAGAGGACCCAGCCAGCATAGTCGAGTAGGGGCGGCAACTCCTTAAGCATGTTCCTCTTTTGGAAATCGGACAGATGTTCCTCGGGCAGTTGGCCATCGGCCACGTTCCAGCAGAAGGCGTGAAGTTTCATGAGAAGCACCATTTGGGCGCCCGTAACATCGACGCTTGCAGGGTCATCGGCAGCCTGACGGGCAATATGGTTAATGGACATATGGCCCATGACAAAAGCGAAGCCTATCCATGGCATGTAGGGGCTCGTTCGGAGGAATTTGGCGATGCAGTATGTCCCTCCTGCGCTGATAAGGAGAGTTCGGACACCATCCCATAAATCAAACAGGCCGACGAGGTAGGAGAGCGATACGCTTGGTTGGACATGTTAGCAGGACTGAACATAGGTTGAGAGAAGGTTGTTGGCGTACCCAATGGCAAATAGATTCTTGGCTTCAGGTCTCGAGTCGGGAATTCGTTTGAGGAGAGCGGCGAGAGGGAAGGATATTAAGAATGAGGTGACGAGTTTGACTAGGAGGGTGTTAGAAGGCAATTGAGCTTTAGGAGGCTTGGGAGAGGACTCACGATCATCTGGTGCAGCACCAACACTATCTGCCAATGCCACAAAAGCTGTAAAAGATTAAATGTTAGATCAAAAGAGCTGTTACACGACGGATGAAGCTCCAAACTTACGCCTATGCAGAAAGTACAGCATCTTGCTAGTGGTTGAGTACCATGCAAGACCAGTCTATGTATGCGATAAATCTAAGGGGAATAATAGGAATATATAAGGGAAATTGAGGGTTGTGCGTGACCTATATCATGGCGTGAGACATGCAGCTTTTGATCAAAAGATTGAGAATGTGAAAGTGAAAGTGAGGGACGTCATTTCATCCCTTGTTAAAGATCCCCAACGTTTTGGTCAAAGAAGCAAAAAAAGCTTGGACGGGACTGGACGGGAAGAGTGACGTCCTTGCTGGGTTGAGCGCCACGTGGGGCAGACGTCGGATTGGCACGTGCCGATCTTTGAACTGAACATGACCTTGAGGCTGATCATGAGCATCTTATTTGTTTGATACTACGTGCCAATGAGATAAAGGCGTGCTTGTATAGTGAAAAGACATAGGACGACGTAATAACATAAGCATTTTGAACACTTGAAAATGATCTGTCCACACTTCGTATTGGACTCAAAGAAGAACGCATTCAGCATTCAGTAACCCCTGTCCTAAACTCCAGGTCTATCTATCTCACTCAGAAATAAGGCACCATCGTGCTCATTACAATAGTATACACGCCCAAAAAACCCTAGCCCGGGCTCTATAAAATGCTCCGAATCTTTTAACCCCTATTACCACAGAACCTGTGTTTATCAGCATCATCAACGCCATTCGCAACAGACTTTCTAACACTGCGCCTTGTTTCATATCATCTAAGAATTGGCATCGCGGTTGCTCTTGGCACTGGCGCTCATCGTAGGTCGTACAGTAGGCAATGTGCCTCTAGAAGACATTGACTGTCGCACGCGGGACCAGGCATAGACCAGACCACTAACGAAGCCAAGGAAAATGGCAGTGACACTGCCGAATGTGACGGGGGCCGAGAAGAAGACAAGACCGCTGATTGCAATAGGAAGCTTGTTCAGGGCGCCGACCATCGAATATGTTGTCGAGGAGGTGATGCGGATGCACCAGGCGGAGCAGTAAGAGATGAAGATAGCTGCGAGGCCAGAGTAGATCATGCCAATGATGATCTTATTGCGAGTTTCGTCGGGGAAGTTGCGAGAGAAATTGTAGGCGGACCAATCCTCTGTGAGAAGCGAGCAGATAACAAGAACAGGGATCGTGAGGAGATTGTTGTAGTACATAGCTACACAAGGTCAGCATCAGAAACACCAAACCACACCGACAATGCATGACTTACTGTCCCAATCCTTAAAGTTCATCTTCTTGATGACCTTGCGCATGCCGAGCACGTACGCCGCACTACAGAAAACGTTCATTCCCATCCATGCGTAACCAGCGTTGAGTGTAGACACAGCGGCGGCTGAGTCGCCGGTACCAAAGTCACCATTGATGGCACTCTGGATGTCAGCCCAAGCGGCGACGATCGAGCTCAACACCATAAGACCAAAGGAGAGCAATGCCATAGGAGTAACGCTGCCGCCGAACCAGAGGACCTCGCCGTATGCGATGACGATAATGGTCAAGTTCTTGAAGATCGTATAAACGGGAACCGAGAGGAACTGAAGCGACTTTGTACTGGTGTAGATCATGCCGACGAGGAGAAGAGAGATAGGAAACCCTTGTTTGTGCTAGTTAGTGGAGCGCAGTGTCTGAGTTGTGAGAACGTACATTTCCTTGCTCGATCTGAGTCGAAGGGAGCAAGAACCTTGATCAAACCCAGCTGTTTGCACAGAGTAATCGCACCAATACACACAATAGCCTATACCAAATCCAATGTCAAAACACATTCCAGGAGACCCATTTGTAAAGATAACCATACCTGCACAGTCAAATAGAAAAAGTTGAGGTTCCAGAAACTGCCTGAAACAACATATTTGTTCACTACGGTCATACTGATTGAAGACAAACAATATGCCATGATGGACAAGGGCGGGCTCTTCTCTAGTTGTTCAAGACCGTGGACTGGAGCCGAGCCGTACGCAGCGGGAGGCGGCGATCGCGCCTGGAAAGATGGCTTCTCATTCTTGTCATAGTTGTCATCGCCCATGCGGACAACATAGTCCTCGTTCTTCTTATCGGTCATGATGCCAGCGGGGGAACGACGAAACGATCGTGGGAGTAAAACGTCGGGGATCAGCGCTGGGATGCGACGGGAGTACCGGGTCTAGCTGTCGATTTCGAAACGAGAGGGTGTTTCGCAGCGAACTATTCGTCTTGGGTCGGTACCGTAGGCGCAAATGGTGTAAAAAGGAGGGAACGACAGCGAGCTAGACGAAGCCTTAGGTTTCTACCCTCGTTGGAATCTTTTTCTCCCTTTGACTAGCCAAGCGCAGTACGAGGTACGAGGTACAGTACGAGCCACAAGGTCGAGGGGCTCAAAAGGGAGACGTGGAGCAACTGGCTTAGGTTTGGGCGCGTCCCTGCTGACTCATCGAGAACAGGGGTAAACTCGGTCATATTGGCACGGATGCCAGCGTATATGCAGCCCTTCTCTCGGTGCGGATCCGTATCGCTCATATCATAAGCTCGTAAAGATCTGTGTTGTATCGTAGAATTAGTCTTTAGTAGTCACCCCACCCGGTACGAGGAAACCAATTGCGCCCGTGCCTCAGACAGGCCTCGACACCTATGATGTTCATTTTAACATCACGAAGCAGCCTCATTGGCCTCTGGTGCAGCTGGCTCTTCACCAGCTTCTCTGTCGTCTTCTGGTCCAGCAGGAAAATTGAGATGCTTCCAATCCTCCAGCTCTTCCGTCACGGAACGCATGCGATCGCGAATGCTCTCAATTGCATAGCTTCCCAGCAACAATCGTAGCGGTGGGTACGAGCAGTGTCCGAGTTGCCAGACGAGTTCAGCGCATTTGATAGCGCTCGTGGGTCGATATTTGTCGCCGAGCCACTGAACTATTCGTCGTGCATGTAGAGCCGGCGATGTTGGATGTCCATACGTTTCGCTGGGTGGTTTGACGAGAAAATGACCCCAAGATGTCGGAAGCGATGTCTCTTGCATTTCTGGCTCTTCAGGTCTCACATGGCCTGGTTCAATGAGTGTAGCTTTGATGTTGAACGCATCAGTCTCGTAAAGCATGGCCTCAATCAAACCCTCGACTGCATATTTCGTCGCGCAGTAAGGCCCCAAGCCCGGAACACCCAGCGCGCCTGATGTCGAGCTGAAGATGAGATAGCGACCAGCATTTTGCCTGCGAAAATACGGCAGCGTAGCGTGAATGATGTGAAGCGTGCCCATGAAGTTGGTCTCGAACTGATTGCGTATGTCATGCTCATCCTGGTCCTCGCAGGCGCCAATTACACCGTAACCAGAGCAATTGACTACAATGTCGATCCGTCCAAAGCGTTGAAGCGTGCGCTCAATTACTCGATTCACAGACTCGCGAGCGCGAACGTCGCACAATGCGCCGAGACAGTTCTCATGAATATTCTCCATGTCCTGCAGACTTGTCTCAAACACGCGACCGACCGACGTCACCAAATCTCCATGTGAAAGTGCGCATTTGACAAGGGAGTGGCCCATTTGGCCTGTGCCTCCAAAGATCTATGAATGGTAAGCATATCTAATGGGAATGAGACTGAGAGAACGCGGTGAAGATAATCATACCACCCAGACCAATTGCTTCACTGGAGCGTTCGGCTGCGGAGGATCACAGCTCGCAGGAAGCTGTGCTATACGTGGCCGTGATGATGCCTCCGTAGCATCTGAGACTTCTGTGCGTGCATCCATGGTTTATGTCGAGTCTGCACCTAAGCAATTGAGCTGTAGGTCTCTGTTATTGCAGATTGTTGTTGTTTTTTTGCTGATGTTAAGAGAAGGTTTACTTTTAGCCATGAAAGTTAGTAGACAGGCCGTTGAGACCGAAACACCAGGGTCTTGTGTTATGCTCAGGCGGGGTTCAAAATCAAGCCTGTACTATGTACGTGTCGTTGCTAAATACAAAAAAAGCCTTTACATGGACAATGCGTATCAATGAGCATAATCTGACTCAAAAACACAAACGGTAACTT
This sequence comes from Fusarium sp. NRRL 53497, assembly GCA_013184445.1. NCBI lineage: Eukaryota > Fungi > Ascomycota > Sordariomycetes > Hypocreales > Nectriaceae > Fusarium > Fusarium sp. NRRL 53497. The sequence continues at coordinate 108,971 of JABCJZ010000139.1, forward strand.
GGTTTATTGCATGATAAACTGAGCCCGAGCATTGATCGCATAGAATTGAAAGTTTCGTAAGCTGGTGGTCTCTCACACCCAAAGGCCCATTGGGTTTCTGGTGTCATACTTTGGAGCATAGAAGCTTGAATCGGATTGCTCGGAGTGCCTCAGGGGGGTTTATAGATACCAGCTTATATTTGGTCCATTGGTTTCTGGATGAATAGCTTCATGTAAGTATTGTATTGTACGCAATCGTACAAAATGACCTTTCATGCATGCTTTAAGACGCTCGCACTTAAAACATCCCCGCAATAGTAAATGAAATAAGAGCCAATGCTATGAGCTCTAATATTTGCTGACCATGATGAGATGATACGTAATAAGAAGCTCCCAATATGCATGTCTTGCTCACATTGTATGCACTCCCAATGAATGGCCCATCTGTACCCAACTATAGATAGGTTGTATGTATTGCTATATGGAACCGGATTTCTCCAAACTCCCGCTAACTCACTCATCTCCATAGAAATAAAGCGAAGGACATAAAACGATCGACTCAGATCGTTCCCTCAGTTACCATTCTTCAATTTTAGACCTGCCAAAACCGCTCAAAAGTCGTATGTTGATAATCTGCAACTGACCACAAAAATGACGCAAGACAGCTTCCAGATAACGTCAACCCTGGGCCCTTCATCGCGGCGAGGTTCATTCTTGACGGTTCTTCAGTTGGACTGGTAATGTGGTCGTTCTCCTGGTACTTAGCCCCTACAATCAAAGCTGGCTTCGCCTCCCACGTGGGCCTCTTACTGGTTGGGCTCATCCAGGAAAGTCTTCACGTATTCCTGTCGGTGCTCGTTCTTCTCGACCTCGGGACCGCGGTTGAGAGGCGTCCACTTGGGGTCCTCCTTGAACAACCTCATGGCATGAACATACTGTTGACAGTTAGCCTCATCAACAACTATCTAACATCCTATCTCTTGACTCACGTTGCTCTCATCGGTGGTGAAGCGGTGGAAAATACCAGGAGGCAGAATGAGCAGATCATCCTTCTCAAGCAAAATGCGCACCCAGTCGTCATCCTTGCTTCGGACGTCAAAGTATCCACGACCACCACGGATGTAACGAATCTCCTCGTCCTCGTGCAGGTGCTCAGCGAAGAAGGACCTGACCTTGGCCTCGTAGACATCGCCCATGGCTTGGGGAGAGACGGTGATCTCGTCACGGTTCTTGTAGTCGCGCTCGCGGGCAAGGTTGTCGACCGACTCGAGTTCAGGGAGGTGATAGTAGTAAACGCCGATGTTCATGAGGTCATCGACACTGACGGGCATTCCCGAGTTATGAGGGAGGCGTTGGTCGCCCTGTGATTTTTGTTAGTTGGGTATCATTCAGCACGAAGAGGATACGAACGGGAAGACCGTCGTAGAAGTAGGCTCGCATGATTATCGATTTATTTGGCTGGTAAGAAAGACGATATTTGGGTATAAAGAGGAGAGGAAGGTGGTGTTACAGCCTGATCGAAAGCGTCAGATGGAAGCTCTTTTTGAAGCTTGCAGATGGCCGGGGTCTACAGCTGTTTATGTACATCTCAGAGGCTCCATGACGGCGGGGTCAAGCATGGAATGTCCAGCGAAAGCTAGCGACGTCAGCACATCACATCAGCGCTACACCAAAGCGTAAAAGGTCCTTGTAGCACTGACATCACAACCACACGCCTCCAAAGGCCGAGCCCCCAATGGACCAGCTCGTAATTCTTAAGATTATGTAGAACTTCGTATCCATTCAGCGCCCACTACAGCACCAATGAGCATGACGCCTTCGTAAATCACAAACCACAGGATCGCTAAACGTTCAAAGGCCGTTTATTATCTCAATCTACCAACGCCATAGTAAATCAACGCTATTGGCAATACTAGTCTTTGTCCTATGCCATGCTTCCAAAAGATCCCACCCCTTGACGCCAAGTAAGGTAATAGAAAAGACTAAGCATTGTGGCTGGGTACCGCTACAAGGCATGATACCGCAGTTCTTCATCGAACATGAATCTCCATATGCGCCGTTGATAATTCACAGCTCGCGAGGCGCGGCTTCTCTCGCCCCGGCAACCAGAATGTCGTTCGTACTATCGTCCGCATCGCCTCTGGGACGAGCCTCAAACAAGCGCCTCCACCAGCTTGGAGGGTCAAGGGGTCGAGAACCGTTGTGTAGAGGAGGGTAGACATCTGAAAAGAAGTACCAGACATGCCCAATGACCACGCCCATGATCTCGTCCTTGGGAATATTTCCATGCAACACAAGGCTGAAGCCCATCAGAACCCAGGGGAGGTAGGGAGCAGTAAATACAAGCAGGCCGAGGAAACTAAGTCTAGTCTCAGGGTTGCGTCGAGACCATATGTAGACGAGCGTCGAGGAGAGCGGGTGGCCGAGGAATGGCATAGAAACCAGCGGCGACAAAGCGATCAAGCAGGCCATTGAGTATAGCAGGAGCCACGAGAAATGAGCTGGTGACCGACCCGATGACTCCTCTAGAAGTCGCGCGTATCGTTGAAGGAAGTAGACGTGGAAGAGTAAATCGAGCGAGAAGGGGCCAAAGTACAGGAACGTCGTCAAGAGTCGCCAGTACTGTGAGACGGGGCATGGTCAGCATAAGCACTCGCAACTCAAACTCATCGCTATATGAAGAGAAAGAGGGAAAATGATAGCGGAAGAACACTGACCTGTGATTTAACGAATACTGCACGAAAGCTGTAGAATAATTGGAAAGGCGTCACCATCTGGCATTGAACCAAGGCGCTCGTGAGAATCGTAGCGGTTGTCCACCAACGAGTGCATGTTGGCATCTCCCAGAACCATGTTTCTAGAGGCAAACGGCCTCCGTCCATAACTTGATCCATCAGAGCGATTTCGATATTGCGATTGCTTGATTGGAATGTTCTTCCTTTGGCGATACCGTAGAGGAGTGGGAACAGTACAGCGATGGTCGGAGTTGATGGATATTCGAAAGGCCAAAGAGTGGATTTATATGATAACGTGAAAGGAGGTGGAGATGGACGAAACTCATCAACAAACAAACACAACTCTTTTATGAAAGGAACGCCTTGGGTTTTGTTAAGTGTATGTAAAGTTGTTGTTGAACTGAAAGATGACGGAATAGGACGAGCCACGTTGAGAGACGGGTAACTGTCGTATCCCCCACCATTCCGCATTCCGGCCGATGAGACGGAGTACGTACCTCACTTAATCAATAGTGGCTGTGCTCATCTGTGGCGGTGCTTCGCGACAAGAAGTGGCTGAGAATCAATTAAATAAAATCGCGGGGCTGGGAAGGCACGCGCTCGCACGCTCCATAATCGCGGTGGTCCTTCCCACCTTGCGATTAAACACCTTCGCTTCTCTCCTACAACCTCCTTTCACGAGAATTGCATTGATCGAATTCGAGCGTTTTGTGCAACAACATTTGCTTCACTCCTTTTCGCATGTTACTCTCTTTGTTGTAAATTTTCTCTACCTTCCAACGCTCCTTGTCCTACACGCTCCTTCAATGCCTCCCAAGAAAGCTAGAGGTTCTGGCGCGGGCCAGTCGCGGCCGAGTGATGTTCAAGGTGCGAACTCCCAAGAACTCAAACTTACTTAATACTAGGAATTCATTTGACTAACACTGACAATAGCTGGCGACCCTGTTCCCGTTCGCGCAAAGCGTCGCTATCGTCCTGGCACTGTCGCCCTTCGCGAAATCCGAAAATACCAAAGCGGTACCAAACTTCTCCTCCGAAAGCTACCATTCGCCCGCCTTGTTAGTTCCATCAACATCAGTGCTTTGCGCATTTAGCGACTAACCCTCGGTCAACAGGTTCGAGAAATCGCGTTAACAATGCGCCCACGAGACGAAGGCCTGCGCTGGCAGAGCCAAGCCATCATGGCACTCCAAGAAGCTGCCGAAGCATACATGGTGCATCTGTTTGAAGATACCAACCTGTGCGCAATCCACGCCAAGCGTGTTACAATCATGCAGAAGGACATTCAACTAGCGAGGCGGATACGTGGTATCTGGGGCGGCCTGGGTTAAAGACAAGAGATATGGAATAAAAAAAGACCGAAAGGATCTGGATGGTAATTATGAGACTTTGGTTTGGGAGTATGGATGGCGTCGGGCGCTTCAAGATACACCTGCTGGCCTGTTTGTGTTGATTTTCTTTGCTATTCCTTGTAATTTGTGGGTGCATTGGCTTCAGCACCCGAAGCTGACAGAAAGAGCGTTATCTGTAAATGTAATATTTGCGGTCAATCAATTGTCATATCCAGCCATTTTGTTACTGTACGTCTTTATGTTATGTCCTGGAGAGCTTGGATTTCTTTGTTGTTCCCACGCTGATCAGTCATTGGCTGAGAGCTCATGACGGGGTTAGAATGTCACTGACGTAATAAGGAAATCGGACTCAAGCTCCATTTACCTCTCGACCTACAGCTTAAACCTTCTTTTCCATCTCTCATATCACCAATTGGCTCTTGATTACTTAGAACGAGCTATATCCGTGAACATGTATCGGGCCTTCAATTCTCGAGTAGCCTTTCGGGCCATGAGCCGAGGCATTGCCCCCGCGACTTGCGTTGGAGCTTTCATTGCAACTCGACCTGTCATCCGCTGTGATGCCCCGACACTTGCTACAGGCCCTCCACGCCGAAACCGTCGCCTGGATATGTCCCCTGATACCGTTCGTCAGCTTTCTAGTGGAAGTGTTGCTGGTAAGTCATCTTCAACTTGTATCATGTGAATCAGACCTCGGCTCACAGGCTACCTCAAGGATTTGTCGCCGGAGTTGTTGTCGCCCTCTTTTCGCGGACCCTGGCATTTCTCGCAGGACTGATTGGCTTTTCTATTCATGTAAGTCACCCTACATCTATCTGTCCGCTCAACCTCATCTCACATGCTCAGGTCGCCTCTCGATGGGGCTTGGATATTCCTCGAACTCTTGGTATTGAGAAACTGTTGAAGAAGAGCTCGATATGGAATAAGAGCAAGGATAGGCCATTATTCACCGCGTCGTTCCTTGCAACATTCATCCTAGCTACCTTCGTACGTCTATAGTATTGCTCGGACCGGTTCCGTAGCTTCAGTTAATCCGCACAGTCTCCCTCTTGAGCCAGGCCAACGCCACATCGTCGCCCTCAAAGTATCCTTGCGTCTTCTCCACAACGTTCTCGTTGTAAGTGTTAAGCCAGTCCTTCTCTTCAGAGATAAGCAGCGTCGTGTCGATCAGGTTCCGGCAGTACGGCACCATTGTGACGTACTCGAAGCCCAACCACGGCTTGTCGCCGAAGGAGTGTTTGGCTTTCACTTCCTTGACAAGGACCATGTTTTCTATTCGAATGCCGTACTTTCCATCCTCGTAATAACCAGGCTCGTTTGACAGCACGTTTCCTGGAGCGAGTGCCACTTCAGCGTACTGAACACGAGTACCGATGCCGATGGGACCTTCATGAACGTTCAAGAATGAACCAACTCCGTGTCCAGTACCATGTCTGTAGTCCAGTCCGTTTTTCTGTTCTATGTGTTAGAGACCACAGTTCGTAAATGCTGATAATCACATACCCAAAGATGTTGTCTTGCTAAACTATCGAGTGCAAAACCTGTAGTTCCCTTGGGAAAGATGGCTTGATCCAAAGAGATGTGACCCTTTAGAACAAGGGTGTATGCTTCCCTCTCAGCCTCCGTAGGTTTACCAAAGTGCAAGGTACGAGTGGTGTCGGTGGTACCGTCGCGGTATTGAGCGCCTGAATCACAGAGGTAAATAGCTTCAGGGTCAATAGTGGCACAGTTGCCGCGCTCAGGGCCGTAGTGAATGACAGCAGCACTGCAGAGCAATGGTCAGTATAGCTTACAACACTGGATAGCTAAGTTTGATGAGTTCATCGCAGGAAGTTGTGTAATGGACTTACTTTGCACCAGTGGAGGAGATAGTAGGGAATGAGAGACCGACAAAATCCTTCTTTTCTTTGCGGAGCTCCTCGAGTTTGTCGGCGGCCTGTACTTCGTCAAGAGTGACCTTCTTATTCACGAGTTGATCCTCGAGCCAGGCGAAATACTGGATGAGTGCTGCACCATCCCTCACATGGCAGTCTCTCATGCCCTTCAGTTCAGCCTCAGTCTTGACGGCCTTTGCATCCCCAATCAGACTCCTGATTTCGTCAACTGAAGAGTCTCCTCCGAGAGAGCGCTTGAGTGCCCATGAGCCCTTGTTGGAGATGAGAAAGTTGCCGGTAGGGGCCTTGTCATCTGACTTGCTCTTTTCGGTAACAGCGGCGTGAAGTGCCTGGGCATCGTCGAAGATAGCTTCGTATGGCTTGATCTCAACCTTGTTGGTAGTAAGGTGGGAGCGGCAATTATCATCCAGCTTGGCTTCGTCAATGTAAAGCTTGGCAGCATCAGGAGTAACAGTAGCATAAGCAAAGAAAACAGGGTTGTAAGGGATATCGTTGCCGCGCAGATTGAACAACCAGGCAATTTCGTCCAACATAGACACTAGGAAGCCAGGTGAGTGCTTCTTTTCCAACTCCTGGCGGAGCTTCGTGAGCTTGTTCAAGACAGACTCTCCCGCAAGCTCGTCAGGCTGAATAATAACTTGCTCCGAAGGACGAGAAGGACGCTCGTCGCCCCAGACTAAATCGACAAGATTTCCATCAACAGGAACCAGCTCAGCTCCGCCGTTCTTTCGAATCTTTTCGGCGAGGTTCTTGGCGGTGGAACCAGAGATAAGTGTTGGGTCAACTCCAACATTCTTACCACCGGAGGACTGCTCTGCGGACCAATCTTGCCACGTGGGAACGTCTTGGAGACCTTGCTTCAGAAGGGTCCAGTTGCTATCAAGTTGGGATGTAGCCTGGTTGAAATAACGACCATCAGTAGCAAGGGCAGCAGACTCAAGGGTAACAACAGCACACCCAGCAGAACCAGTGAATCCTGAGATGTAAGCACGTCGGGCATCGCATTCTGCGATATACTCGGACGAATGGCTATCCTCGGAAGGAATTACTGCGAACAATCGTTAGCAATGCACTACCATGAGTGAATAGAGTAGGGTAGCTTTAGAGTCTCACTATAAACGTGAACATTGCGCTCTTTCATCAAGCCCCTCAGGCGGGTGAGCCTGGAGGTGGTGTCAAGCTTGGCCATGGTTTCAGATGAGTTCCAACGGCGCGAGGTCAGGCGTGAAGCGGCGGCAAATGGTCGTGGAACTGAACGGAGGAGTGAAGTCGCAGTCTGGAGAAGCATTGGCAATCAGACGCAGGCAACAGGCACACCTCAAATGGGGATAAATACACTAAAGGCGCAAATAATATCGCAAGAGGAGTTTGGGGGCTCAGGACCCAGGGGCTTCAAAGATAAGAGTTAGTACAGGTTCAACGGCAGGACAAAGATATCTTGTTACTTGGGGAAATGCAGGCAAATATGGCAAGGGCAATATTAGGTATCAGCGGAATGGTTCAATATGAACTGCTAACATGCACAGAAATGTGAGGCCTGAGTATCACGAAGAGGCGTAACAGTTGAGGAGAAGAGGCAATGAGGGGCTTAAGGATGGAGTCATGACCCAGATAAGTTGCATGCTTGGACGATCCTTTGTTGGATTACTTACCTTGATAGAACAAGTTGAATTGGGGACAGAAACCGCAGATACAACCGACCAAGTCCAAAAAGAAAAGACCCCAGTGAAGTTATTCTCAGATACAGCCAATTCGAGCCGTCACTGTGAGATCAAAGGTCGATGAGTGTCCGCCACGAGAGCAGGGAAATGCTGGTGTCAATCAAGTACGTACTTGACCCGTGTAGCGGGCGGGCACCTCCTGATGGCGGGGTAGGAGCGGGTCCTTGAAATGGCCGCTTGCCCCGAGGGAAGCCGCACACTGGACAGAAGAAGACAGAAGGCAGAAGGCAGAAGGTCCTTAGTTACCTACCTACCTAGGTAGCTGCTATAGTGCATTACTGAGAATTGGCTCTGGATGAAAATAGCACATCCTACCGTTTGAGGCCAGGCACTTCATGCGAGGTGACTTAGGTCGTTAACACCCATGATGGTTGCATGCTCCTCTGAAAGACCAGACACAGTAGACGCAAGGAAGGGCCATTAGATCACGCAGTTAGGTATTCGTATGAACAACATCTGAAAACCAATCACAAAGATCTAAGGTCTTGGGAAAGAATAGTCTTGAATCATTATCATATATACCAATGTTGGTATGGCATTCCCTGAGACTCCCCTTATGTTATTCTGAAGGCATCTTCAGATATGCAGTTTTTTCTAACCTACCCAGTACCTCATCTAACCTACCTTATCCTTCTATTGAGCCGTATAACTCATGTTTCTCTTTTTGTGTTTTTATGACGCATAGGCAAAGTTGGAGCCTCTGGCTGATTGCCAGAAATCTCTGACAACCTGATTCGTGGTTCTGGCTCCTCTAAGACTATGAACAGAGTTAGCATCCCTTGCCCTGGGAGGAGTTTTATGATGGTTATAGATAGGATCTTAGAAGAGAATCCTCTAAAGGAGGGATGATTTACCTCATGACTTTCTTCAAAAACATCGACTTGTCTTGTGGCGTGACCTTGGTGCTAGGGAAAGACTCGTGCGACAGACCGGACTCGAGCCAGCTCTTAGCCATAGGGTATCGAGAGACTAGCTTTTTGAGGGGCTCGCTCAACTTGTCAAGCTCGCTCCTTGATGCGTTGCCCCCAAGATTCCGCGCAAGCGTCTGCGAAAGTAGAGGCCCCAGCATTTGCATAGCTTGTTGGACAATATCGTTGAGCTCCTGAGATTCATACTTAATGCTAACGAAGGTAGCCTGCTTCGGTGTTAGTTGCTAGTAATATTGCAGCGATCACGCAACAGTCACTTACCCAGAACTCTGCTGCACTTGCCTTCGGCAGTGGCTCCTTTCCATCCAACACTTGAAGCGTAAAGTGAAAAAAGAACTCAGCAGCGTCGGAAGGCTCCAGCCGAAGGAGGGTGACGGGGCGTTTACTCAATAGGCGTGTTACGAAGTCGATGCCGTTTTGTGCAAGTTCAGGGTCCGATTCATGACTCGGAAGCTGCTTGAGCAGTCCTGTTACCCAAAGCAGGACAGAGTTGAGCATGGCTTGCTGATTCTCAAGCCCGTCATGTTCAAGTGAGCTCACAAAGGAACAGGCGGTCTTTACAAGCAGACCAACCCTAGGTGTCTGCAGAGTTTGGTTTGTCAGGTACTGCGCAACGCTCTGGGGCGGCAGTACAAAGGGCCCTGGTTCGGATTCGGAGAAGCCACTGCGCAGGACAGTACAGATAAGCTCAACAACTTCCCCGCTGGTGTTGAAAGCCTCTTGAATCTGGCTAATTATGGACATAATAATCTCTTGAAGCTGAGCGAGCTGCGGATCCACGGCTCGAATGTTGGCCCTACCACCCTCAAGATCGACCGAGAGCTCGGCTGGAGCTTGAAGGCCTCTCCCAATGCTGGCCAGACATCTAAGAGACTTCAGTGCGGTATGAAGGGAAGAGCTCTCGTCGGAAGCAGCGTATGTGCATGTGTAAGTGGCGCAGAAGGGGAGGTCATCATCGAAGGATCCCCGTGGCTCCAGAGAACGTTGAACGTCGGCCTGAACAAACTCCAGAAGGCGAGCACACGCTGAATATTTCTGGTTCGGATCGGGCATCGCTTGAATGACTGACGCAATGCCACCGACAACCTTTTCGCTAGCTCCACAATCAAGTCGTCTTCCAGATACCAGCTTCTGATATTCGTTGAGGAAGCTATGGGCTTCGGTATGTAGGTAACCCCGGCAAGAACCACATAACCTAAGTATGGACTTTGCTGCAGCAGTTGCCATTGCATGTTGCCCAACGACGCCAAAGATGAAGTTGAGAGCTGGGTGCAACTCCGAAACGTTTCGCTCGAAGTATTCTGTGTAACGGGCAATCAGAGAAACGCAAGTCTGCTGAACTTTTGGGGGGATCTCCGCCTGGCCAGACCCCACAGTCGTGAACAAGGATGACTTGAAAACGATGGCTAGCGAGTCGTCACCACTGTTGACCTCGCTGACACAATCAGCAAGCCCGCCAAGGCAAAAGGCCGCGGCCTCGAGCTCTAGCCACGAGGATTCGGACAGAGCCTTGAGTACCAAATTCGCAAACGTCGTCACAAGATATGGTCCTACCAAGGTAAAGGCAGACTGCAGAAGATCGACCACATCCTTTCTTGCTTCGTGGAAGCTAATCCGCTCAGTCGAGTCCCAGGAGATAAACTCTTCAGCAGGCGGGTAGATGACTTTCTGCCATGCATTCGATACGGCTTGCAGGAGGTGGGAGCGAGCCTGAGGAACCCAGGGACAGACGGACCCCTCATCTGAGTACATCTCTTCAGTCAATGTTTCAGCATAAGTCAGCCAAAACTCAAGAGCCTGCACAAAAATCTTGTCTTCCTCGATGACATATCCTCGAGCGGCGAGGAGGCCGCATAGGTTCGAAAGCAGCTTCTGACTCCGGGCGTCGTTGCTTTGCATGAGCTTATCAATTCTCACTTCAGCAAAGGCCAGTAGGAGCAGGCCAAATTGAACAGATTCAAACTCGAAATCTCCCTGAACTAGTTCCTGGTAACGGTTCTGGGACCAAGGAGAATCGAAAAGCTGAGCAAGGCTGTCGAAATGAGTATCGGCCAGAAACATTAAGCAGTTAGCTAATAGGTCCACCATCAACTCAACGGACACGGGGTAAAGTTCGTCGACTGTTAGAGAAGCGATGGCAGAAGTGATCAAGGGTTCAATAGGTTTCGAGAGTCTAGTGTCTTTAACGTTAGACGAAGACTTTAGAGCGAACCAAACCCACGACTGTATCATGTGTTAGTGCGCGACAGAAAAGAGAAACGGTGTGGTTTACCTGTAGGCACCGAATCGCGTCTTTGTGAGCCGCTTCTGTTGTCGTTTGGGGTGACATACTGCGGCTCATTAAGGCCACTGCATCCGAGACGTTATCCAAGATAGCATCATAGACACCAATACTACGAACATGTTAGCATAGGTCAGGCCTGACGGTACGGTGAGATTTACTTTTGCGCGGCGTTCAAGTTGATCTTGGCGACCTCTTCCAACACATTTGTCAATACCCACAGAGCAGTCTGTGATTGTGATGTTTCCATGCGCTCGATGAGCGCAGACGAATCAGGAGCATCATCTAGAGCACTTGGTCGGCATGGCTGACCTGAGACCAAACAGAGTACCAGATGGTGGACGAAATGGCGCCAGACTTGGTGGAAGTTGACAAAGAAGGTAGCGAGGGCTGAAGCGAGCTTTCGGACAACCAAAGGCGAGCTTCCACTGCGTAGTGTTTCCAAGTAACTGCCGATCAACAGCAGCAGTAGCTCAGCCGCATCATCGGGGGTGAGTGATGAACTGCAGAGGATTAGTGGCAAGTCAACCATGATTCAGACGTAAATGACTGACCTCTCGTTGTTGAGCTTGATGACGATGGTGAGAGCGCCAAAGAATTTGACCTCTTGTGCCGGTTTCCCTAATAGTTGGCGGGCGAGATCCCAGGCCTCTGGGGAACCTTGGAGCTGGGATAAGGTCGCTTGTGTCTGGGCGATCACTTCTGGTGAATTGGGTTGATACAAAGAGAGAATGAGCTACAGTCAAGTCAATAAAGTCCCATCTTGTAGGTTCAGTGATGGATCCATATACGCACTCCCTCCACCTCGGGTATTGAAATGGATACAGCCATTGTTGGTTGGAGGATGGAAGATGTAAGTTAAATGTATTGCTTGGTTAGTAAGGCAGCTGGGCTTCTTTGTCTGGCGATCGGCCATTCCAAAGTTCCACCCGTCCCTGCCCGCCACAACGCCCCACCATGATATGCCTTCGCCCTTGCCTTTAAATCACTTTATTATAACCCCATGCGACATTTGACAGTTGCATGTCTCTCAAGGCACAGGTGCCTCCTATGACAGACACAATCAGAAAGCAATCAGAAACGTAAGATATTCTGATAAATGATTATGATTTAAAAGAGTGTAAAAACTCCATGATTGTTCGACCATAAGAGCATATGAAATTTATTATTTTAGTCAGGTAGTCATAGGGTAATTCCCTAAAGCTTTTCTCATATCATGGATGCCCAAGGGACATTCTATATGTGATACACAAATAAATATGCCGTAATGTACAGGTAAAACAATGCGAATAATACTGCCCTTCAAAGCCCGACAGCATCTCGAACAATTTGCATAGTATCATCTGCACTCTTCCGTGCCTTTTCAGCGCCAATCGCCTCGATTGAATCAAGATGCTCATCTCCTTTGCTCAGCAACGAGAGGTATAGATCCCGAATACCGCTTAGACCACCGACGACGGTATCAGCGACCATCTCCTTGAGCTCCTTGGGGCTAGCGTCGCTGTACTGCTCTGCCAGCTCGGCACCCTTCCTCCCCTCAGGGTCAAAGATGGACAGAATGTCCAGCAAGTTTGAGATTCCAGGTCGATCAGCAGAGTCGTAGTTAATTCCGGGAATAGAGTCTGTCTTTGCTGACATGATCTTGGACCTGATATCTTCAGGTGAGTCGGTGATGAGAATCCGTGATCTCTCCGACTTGTGGGATTTAGACATTTTGGAACTTGGGTCCGTGAGGGACATCACCCTATGGACGGGGGCTAAAGGGATTGAGCATAAGACTTAAAATGAGGAGGTGAAGCTTACGAATGATGGTTTGAGGAGGTACAAGATGGCTACCGTACGCCGCGTTGAAGTTTGTGACGCACTCGCGAGCAAACTCAAGATGTTGTTGCTGATCATGACCAACAGGGACATGAGTTGCTCTGCCCAATGTCAGTCTGTTTCAATGGCAGCCATAGGACTTGTCACGAACCTATGGACAAGAATGTCGGCAGCTTGAAGAACAGGATAGGAGAACAAGCCGAGTTTAAGACGAGAGCCAGCTTTTTTGTCATCTATGGTTGATTTCTCACCGAGGTCTAGTTTACTCTTGACGGTAATGAGTTCTCACTCTTTAGACAAGGTTTGTGTATGTACTTACTTTCCACTGAGTCATTCTCGATAAATACCCTACTGATGCTGTGCAACTGAGAATCCACATGAGCTCTGAATGAGCGGGCACCTATGTAAGTGAGGTCAGTAAGCCCATGGTTAATAGTATAAGACTCTCGAAGCGTATATAAGTTTTAAAATTTATAAGATGGTGTGCAGACTTTGATCAGTGTATGAGATCTCACTCACAGAAGACTGATAGAACAAAGTCGCCCTCTCTGGATCAATACCAATAGCCAGCAAAGCAGCCAATGCCTCTCTCTTTCTCCTTTTCAACTGCTCTGGAGGTTGAGGCATCGTAATGGCATGGAGATCCACGATTGAATAGATAAGCTTCGTGTCCGGCTCGTTGTGCTGAAGCTGAACCCATTGTCGTAGTGCCCCCGCATAGTTGCCTAGGTGAGGTACGCCCGTGGGTTGAATACCCGAGAAAATCACACGTGGATGTGGTATTTTAGCTTTCAACATAATTGATATGATATTGGGTCGGAGGAGTTGAATTTTGCGGGAGACTGGAGAGTTTGATATGAGGTTGAAGTTGGGAAGTGAAGGTTCAAGATTGTACATATGCATATAACGGGGCGCGTGGATTGATGCTTCAAGTTGGAAGCAATACTTCAGAGATACTTGTGAATTATGATAAATAAAATGATATATAATTTGCAATTATTGCACAAGAATGCCTGGTACGGTCACCTCCAAATTGTCTTAAGAAGTAATGCTGTGCACTGGAAAAGTTTGAATGATCACGCCACCCAGTGTGATGTGAAAACACCATCCTTCGTCAAGCCTCCAAGAGGGCCTGTCCAGGTACTTGACAGATTTGTCACTTGAATGAATCACAGGAATGATTTGATTGACTCTTGTCATTCCAAAATGTTGATTTTACAAAGCCCAAGCCTTCTATGGCCTATTGTACAACTCAAGATACATATAGTATTCCCCTCATCCCCGGTCAAGGCGGCCACTCTTCCCGGATCATGAGGTCTTAAATCCTTCCCACATGTTTTCATTCCTCTTTCATGAACCCGTCGTAGGAGGAACCTTCAGACCAGCAGCCTCCCGGAACCGTCGCTGGTTAAGTAGCTCCTCAACCTTCTCCACTGTACCAATCGTCTTTGTCTGTCCAAGGTGCGACCACTTTGCGTCAATCTCACCCTTCTCCGCCTCCGGCAGGGCATCCATCTGCTTGCCAACTCCCATCTCGCTGAACTCCCACATGTTGGCCTTCATACCCACACCGTAGAACTGGTGCTTGCGGAGATATGCGAGCCACAGCTGTACTGTCTCAGGGTTTCCGTCGCGGATCTGGATAAGTCGACGTAGTGTCTTTCGCTCAAAATTCTCCTGCGACTTCTTGAAAATGAAGTTATCTCGGGGGACGGTCCAGCGCTCTGTGATGCGTGGTAGAGGGACGGGACCGTAGGCGGGAAGCCCGAGGTAATAGGCGGCTCGGAGGGCGAAGTCAGAGAAGAATTCGAGGGGCTGTACACTGTAGGATCGGAGTTGAAGATCGCAGGAGGGGATGCCGTGCTCGGCCTCGCGCTTCAAAGGCTTGAGGTGTAGGGCCTGGATGGCCCGAGGAAATCGGGGTTCAGGAGTGGCCTCCGATTTGGACTCCTCTGGTTTATTGGGAACAAGATCTCCTGGTTTAGCCCTGAATCAGTCAGTTTATGCTCGTTCGATTGATATGGCGGGATTCGGCGAGCAAGACGTACAGAGAGGCTTGTGTTCGGCGGGCGATCCATGACACCTCGGACTGGCTCAGGCGTTAGTTTGAGGGCCAATTGGTGGTTTGTATATGGTGGGAGAACATACCGAGAAAGTCCGCAAGGGTCTAATACTTTGGCGCATCATCTTGCCTGTCCGTTGGCGTCAACAACGATGAGGCGAAAATTGGTTCGAGATGCTGCCGACCAGAAAACGTCGGCTCGGGTTCTGTGCACGGACCATCTTCACCCTCACATGGCTAAGGCGCGCGGATACGTACCTACCTACATGTTCACGAACCTCACTGTTTGTCATGCGAACAAGGCAACTGAGTTCAAGTTGTAGTTAAAATGATAAGTTTATATGTATAAGTGTAAATTAGATACGGAAATTAACACTGTGATCATAATCTAATAGCAAATCCTATCAGCGTGCAGGGTAAGCACTTTTCGGGTAATATCAATTCTGGAGAATTTGACATGAAGTCTCACTACTTTTCTGACCTGGGCCTGCGACAAACTTCATGTATAGATGATCATTTTTAGACATAGGTAGACAGACATCACTGTAGTAGGACAGGTTCAGGTTCAGGTTTGGGTAATATCATTATTTAATTACGTTTGCGACGTTGCGCTACTACGTTCTTGTAGAAAGCCTTCTTTCCACTGGACTTTTGCTTCTGGATGCCAGCGTACTTGTCGGTGAACTTGTGACTATCAAGATCTCGCGTGACCTCCTCAAGGAGAGTTCCCTTCCTCTCCTTGCGTGTGAGTCTGGCGCTAAAGAACTCGGTAGGCCCCTCAATGATCTCGCCGACCTGGGAATACTCGGGGGCGGTCGCGCGGAGGGCCTTCTTCTGGTGCTTGGGGTCCAGGATGCCTCGCATACGGAGGACTTGCCACTCTCGCTTGAACTCGGGGGTCATGTTCGTCTTGGGAAGATCGAACCAGTTGGAGCCTGCGGTAGACTATTGCAAACTTGTTAGCGATGTAGTCCAACAAAGACGTCCATGTGTTGAGTTCAAAATGTTTGCGCGAGGTAAAAGTCAGAGTAACTATGATATAAAAAGATCACGTTGTCATGGTCCTTTGATCCAAAACGGATACTGTCCCATGTCACAAAAATTTGGGATAAATTTTCTTCATGCAAGGGCAAACGAGAGTAGAGTTGAGTCGTCGGGAGGAATTGTTTCTTACCTTTTCCTTGACCTTGAGTCCCGATTGCGGTTGAGGTGGTGCTCGAACAGTCAGGCCATCTTTCTTGCTGCTGCTGTTGGAAGATTTTTGCTGCTTGACATCTGTCGTTGTCGCGGCGTCACCAGCGACGGCTGGGACTACAGCAGTAGTGGTAGTGGTAGAGGTGATAGCAGAAGCAGAGCCATCTTTCAGACGCTGCTCAGCTTTGCGCAGCAGCTCATCGACTTGATCATCTGAGATGTCTGTCATGATCTGCTGTAGACCAGGAAGAAAGAAGAAAAAAAGTGAAGGAGAGACGAGCGCAAGAAATAGTTTGTAAATGGCTGGAAAAAATGAAGTGGGGACAGAGTCAGACCCACTGAAAGCACCTCAGTACCTGCACATGTACTTTCAAGCCGCCTGGCAAGGTACACAGCAAGTATTCACCAATCTTTATGAAGATGGCAAAAATACATCAAGCTGATAGGGCTAAATAGCCCTTTGACAAAGCTTAGGTAGAGATATAAACAGCTTCATCATGAGGTTAGCTCTTGATATTCTGTTTCGGTTTCTACTTCTCCAAAAAACCAAAGGATCGAGGAAGTGATGCCCTTGATCCCTGCCAAGTCGCTCTGTCCCTCTTGCGCATGCTAACATGCTAAAATGGGCCGTAGTGATCCCAATCCTTAGCCAATCACAAGCTCCTCATCATATCAGGCACTAATCGACAGCGTCTATACCTGTTTGGGAATCCTCGTCTGCGTGTTTGCTCTTCCGTCATTACACACGAGCATAATCAAAGACAACAACACATTCATCAAGCACTACCGCGGTATTCTCGAATCTCATTATCATCAGACCCCCAAACTTTGGCTTCACTTTCTTCTTCTACTCTAAAACTCTTTTTTGGCCACTCTCCTTGGCTCTAACAATATGGACGCTCAGAATCCTCAAGGTCAGCAATCGCGACAGAGACCTGTCTACGACCCAAGTCAAGGCGGACACTATGGTATGAAGCACTCATAATATCCCATCTCATATCGTGTAAATTCAGTGCTCTAACACCATGTTTTAGGTGCTAGTGCTTCTGTGCGTCACAAACGCCCTCATTCTCGATGCGACAGAATGGCCTCGAGCTTTGTTTTGACTCGTGCTAACCGCGTCTTTAGCTTGCATCACAAGGCTTTGCGCCGAGTGAGCTCTACACAGGCCCATGGGCGAATGTCAGTCGAATCTCTACCCTCATGATCACTTCAAGAACGTATAACTAACCGCCAATCCCACAGGCTCACCAGGGACTGACAGGCCAATACAAGGACATTTTGACCACCTACTGGCAGCACACCATTTCCCATCTCGAGAACGACACTCATGACTACAAGATTCACCAACTTCCTCTCGCGCGCATCAAGAAGGTCATGAAGGCTGATCCGGAGGTGAAGATGATATCTGCGGAGGCACCCATTCTATTTGCAAAGGGTTGCGATATCTTTATCACAGAGCTGACCATGAGGGCTTGGATTCACGCGGAGGAGAACAAACGTCGAACTCTGCAGCGCTCAGATATCGCGTCTGCCCTTGCCAAGTCCGATATGTTTGACTTCCTCATTGACATAGTTCCCCGCGAGGAAGCATCCAGTCACGCCAAGAGGACGACTCAAACTGCTGCTGCTCAACCTGTTCCTGCTGGTCAGGCCCCAATGCCAGGTCAACACGCGATGGCTCAGGCACCCAACCAAGCTCATCCAATGAGCGCTGATTACATGGCTGGACATGGCCTCGCTCCCGACCAAGACTATCGTAACCAGCCCAACATGTATCCCGACCAATCAGTGCCCCAACCCCCGGCCGCATATGGCCAAACTCAGCCGCCGAGCATGAACCCGTATGGCGATATGGGGGGTATGTACTCCTACTCAGCCATGCCGTCCCAGCAGCCCCCTATGCAGAACGAGGAGTTTGAACAGTAGTTGTAATTCGGAATTGTATGGAGTATAGACTAGGGGCGCATTACCAAACCTGATTCCTACCAACATGCAAAGCTGAGAGCAGTTTTCAGGTACTACTTGAGGTGCTATCCAAAGTCTTGCTCTTCGCTTTTCGATGGTGAACCCCAGAGGCCACCAGCGTTAATTACAACGCCTTGTGCCAGATGACCCTCGAAGGAAAACCCCTGAGAAGGATTGTTGTGTGGTACGCCGTGAAGTGTTATTTCTCAATCGGCCAGTTTCCACGGTAATAGAAGAAGAAACAGGAGGCAGGAAACAATATTGCTTCAGCGTTTGCTTGGAGAGTACCTGGTTGAGGTCCACGATGGAACGATTCACGGAGTTATGGGTTTGATCTTCTACAGGCTTGCAGTTTTCTTTTCAGTAAGCTGATAAAATCGGTACATTAACGCGAGAAGAATGGTCGTTTGTATGTTACTACACTCAGCACAGACTTTTCATTACTTCAATGTTTCCATTCCTCTTTTACCCAGAAACGCCTGAACTGGTCTCGTTATCGTTGCAATACTACATCACTATCTGTTTATACCGAATCGTGAGGAGAAGTTAGCCAGCGGTGCGCTTCTAACGGGACTCGCCGCAATGGGTGTCAACCTGAGCTCGTTAGTAACGTGAAATACCCATGACAATCATCCAGTAGAGCATACTTCTCCAGCAACATTGGTCCGTTGAGGGCGTCTACACGTCCATATTTCTTGTTGCGTGTGGAAATGTCAAAGAACTCATCCTGGTTGTCCGTCTGGAGGAGAGCAATGGTCTGCGCCAGCTCATCCAGGTTCTCACGAAGCATTTGGCCGTTCTCTAGACTACTGACGAACTGGACAAGATAATCTACATCTTGTGCGAGGGCCGCCACACCGTTAGGGTTGATGTGCTTGACGTCAGGCGAGAGGGGGAGAGCCTGTTGTGGTGAGCACGTGGTCTCTTGCAATGGGGTAGGGGAATGGGCATACCAGAATCTTTTCTGCGGTGTGACTCAAGGCATCAAAGTAAATCAGCTCTTTGATCTCTCGCGGCAAGCCCAACAAAGTTGAATTCATGATGTTGGACAGGTAACGCGTCAGGGTTTGCATATAGTTGCTTGGCTCCTTTTCCACTGTTGATGCAGTCCTAGAGCTAGTTAGACATGCTCAAAAGAATAAGTTCAGGAACGTACCATTCGTATTCGGCGGTGTCAATCAGATCATCGATCTTTGAGTTAACAAGCTCGAATATTCGCTTCTCAGCGGTCTTCTTGTTGTCGCGGAAAGAGTCAGTAGCCTTGAGCTTGACTGGACCGCCTGCTGATGTCGACGACCGCGCACGGATGAGCAACTGCTCTAGCTCTTGACAGGCAATCTCAAAGTGCTCCAGGTTGATAAGGATCTGGACGATCTGGCCCAGGTATTGCGAACTCAGACGCTCTACTAACGACTTGCAGACCTTTTCTGTAAGGAGCTCGTCCAACGACTATAAAGTTATGAGCAATGAACCATGTTCAAAAAGGGGCGTCATACCTTTTTGAGTGTCTCATCAATGACATTAGGGTGCTGGAAATGATCGTCTGAGAAGAAGTAGAACTGATTCAAGAAGTTCCGGATATCTATACAGCACAGGGGATACATCTGTGAGAAGGGGAGTACGCATGGGTACCTGTTTTGTCAGTTCATAGTTGCTTTCATAATTGAGAAACACTCACGTGAGTTCATCAGTCGTCTTGTCTTGGGAGAACCAGCTGACATTGACAACCTTTTCGTACTCCTCAGGGGTATTGATGGCCATCGGCATGTAGTCATCCGTCGACACTATCTGCGGGCATGTGAGCGAATGTCAACAATAAAGTTCGCGGAACACTCACCTCCTGGAAATCTACACTGAAGCGTTTCTTCAATAGCTCGGCATATTTATCGAATAACTTGAGAAGGAAGTTGTCTAACATTGTCACTGCATATCCCCATCCCTGGACTCCGTTAGCAAGGTTTCCCGACGTAAACCGGTTGACCGTTGAGCAACAAGGTTTGCCTCACCTCCATTGTCTGAATGAAAAGAGCAATAATCGTTTTGATCTTGATGAGAGCCTCGGCGTCTTCGACATCGCTTAGCGCCTTTGAGGTAAGGTTGATGACAGCAGTGCACATTGACTCCCATAGTTCTTCGACCTTTTTGTCTTGTTAGTACAAGCACAAGCAAATGTGCCATAGGGTGTCGCAACTCACGTCGTTCGCTGAGCGCAACTGTGGGAGCCTTTGCATGGTCGCCTTTTCGATGATGGCAAACCCTGCTATTCCTTCGAGCAGACTGCTCAAAGACTGCTCATCATCCGCCAAAAGTTCGATAAAGGTCGGGAGCAATAGGTCTTTTTGTTGACGTCGAGTAGCCCCATATTCTGATCGGAACTTCTCAAGCTGGCCAAGGGCCTCGTGGATGTGAAGTGCTTCGAGTAGCGGGGTAAAATCCACTTGGAGCTCCTCGTTATTCAATACATCGAAGTCTTCGTTTTCGTCGCTGACAAGCTCGATGGCAGAATTCAGCTTAAAGTTGGCCAAAAATGGATCATCTTCCACCCTTTTCTTCTGCCGAGTCCTCCTCATTTCCGTGTGGTAGAATGCGACCTCGCCCAAAAACTGAGATGTCTCTCGAATTCGGAACAGCCACGTATTTAAATCTGTCATGACGGCTTCCGATATCGCCTTCTGAGATGCGGGTATAGATTTTTGGATGACATCGGCCAGCCGATGCTGCGTAGAATAGCGATTTTGAATGATTGGGACGAGATGTTCATTTTGGAGGTCGTCGAGAGATTTAAGGGCGGCGTAGTAGTTCTTGCGACGGACAAGTTCGTGCGCATTATTGACGGCGCGGAGGATGGTGAGGGAGTCGTTCAGGGCGTTGGTGGCATCGGCGATGTTCTGCCTAACAGCGGAGGTGTTGACCAGAGCTTCCTTTTGTGTGGCCAATTTTTTGGTGCTTCCAGCAATGGATTCGTTCAAACTCAAAATCTCTTGTGTCAAAGTCACTGTTTCCGCGCGGACGGTTTGAAGGTGGTTGATGGAATCGAGGAACTCCTCATGCCTTGTCAACCCAATGCGTTCAATCTCAGCTTCTCGGTCTTCATAGTACCGACTTAGGCATTGAGTTAAGAGAGGTGTTCGGTTCGAATGTGTGGCATCTTTAAGGACGGGGATCAACTGGTCGAGGAACTCGGCATCGGAGGACGCGAGGATGACCTGGAGAGGTGGCGGTTAGCGCATCATTCTGGAGCGAGCTTAAGCGGGCGGGAGTTTTACATGCGGCACGGCAGACGCATAGTCATCCACAGCTGGCGGACGTCGCGGCATGCCTGCTATTTTTGTATGATTTAATCTATTAACGATAGAGTTGTGGTGTTAGTCGTCGCGTGTCGCAAGCTGCCTCGAAGCTCCCGCCTACTGAGTGACGATTAGGCCCCGGGATAAGATAAGATAAGGATGCAGAGCCACAGTGCCACAATGTGGCACTGCATCATTCAAGCCCCATATTTTTAGAATCGCCCAACTTAAACGAATGCTCCACTCACCACGACATGCGACCAGGAGAGAACATCAACTATGTTAAGAGTCATATTCCGGTATATAAGACAATTCATTCTAATAGAAGTGATATTTGATTTACGCTAAAACTTTGTGTGTTGTCGTGCTCACTCGGATTTGATGTAGGTTCTCGTAGTAGCAAATATGCGCGTCCTGATCTGGACTTACACGTCCCATAGCCGAGTCCGCTGTGTCTTGTCATCACACGTAACTGAAGAAGACCAAACCGTAGTCTATGTTGGTGGACGCCTTGGGACCACATTTTGAGGGGAAGATAATCGCATTTTGACTTTATTAAGGCGAATAACAGGGCTGTTCAGAGTGGCAGGACTGGAACCAAGACCACCGTTCTTGGCGATTTTGTAGCAGGACACTTATAGAGTGGCTCCAACAATGACAGGTCTTTTGAGACTCTATAGTACTGTGGTGACTGAGCCCTATGTCTTCATTCTAGATTAAAACGACATACCGGCCTGCTGTCTAAAACGCTCACAGGCAATCATAGCGTTGATCATAGCAGCCTGATAGAAGCAACACAACACTCCAATGGAGCTTCCAATGGAGCTTCCCCTCGTATGAATGTATCTCAACACACATGAGGTGCTTGCTGTCCACTGTAAATCTTGCTTTTGGGCGGTGCGGTGCATTGGAAGTGAGAGTTCTCGCAGCCCCTGAAGGGTGTGAACTGTCGGAACAGACTTGTGGCGAATGCTTGGAAGAAGTAAAATTGGAACGCGATTGAGAGAGATCTGCATCAATGGGATCAGGCGAGCTCTGAAGTGTTCTGAGTAGTCCTCGTGAGGTAGCCAGCAAGTATGAGTAAGTTGATAGCCTATTGACGAGGTTGGTTGACATACCTTCCGAGTATCCAGCGATGAGAGGTGCTGTTTTTAGCCTTCGGGTTATAAAGCTAGACGCTTTGAATGATATTTGACGTAGTAACACCGGAACTAAAGAAGCCCGGCTTGGAAAATATGTTGTTATTGAAAGCTGTACCTCAAGCTGGGGCTAGTCAGGGGTGACATTCCGACACGCCAACTTTTGCCCAATTTCTAACGAGAGCGACAATGTGGTCAAAGGTGCCTTTCCTCTCAGAGATACTGGCTATGGAGATACAACAGTTGTAGTACGATCGAAAATTTATCGTTCAACACTCAACTTGGATATTCGAGCCTGTAATAGGGGTTACGACCGAGCTGGTAGATAAATGTCAAACAAGCTCCCCCGTGAGGCATGAATCATGGTATGGTGCTCTGGTTATGAGAAACTGTCGTGTAATTGTCGAAGGCTGTGTTGAAGAAACCTTGCGATAGCATAAAATCGAGTCTCGCATCTGTTGTTCGACTTTGTTCTCCGAGGTAGCCTGCATCTGGTCTGCATCTGATCTGCATCAGCCAGAGCTTGGCAAAGATTATGAAAGGGACACGGGTAGACTTAAATTATAAAGGAACTACTGCCATGAATGTACCGATAGGCAACGTTGATAGGGGGTTTGGGAACTTGTGGCATTGAGGCTAGCACAAACTACCCATCTCTGGAGAGCGGCGTGCATTGCCACATGACGGATATCATGCCCTGAAGCTGAGCTCGATGAGGGTGCGAGTTCTAGTTGCGCTCGAGACGAGAGATGCTTGACCAGGAGTAGCTATACTGATTGTGCTAGCCAAGAAATTTGGCAAAATAGACACGACTGCCCCTGTAACATGCTTTGAAGTGGTAGATGCGATGGCGCACGGATGGAGGCCTGTAAGATACAGCGTCACCGCCAGCGAGTGAGTTCGCCTCTGGCAACGGCTTTGGAGTAGGGTCGCAGAGCCGCCCCAACCTCAAGAGTCATGTCTGTTGATCTGAAGTTGTCTGCTGCAGCTGGAACAAGATATGAAACGGGTGTATCATACCATTGAAGGGCCTGGAATCGATCCAGGAAGCAACTTAGACGCAGAGTGAGTGAGGGCCATCTCAAGTCGAGTAAGATACGTCCTATCTAGACGTCGAAGGATAGGGTAGGGGATGAAAGACCGGAAGGGGTAGCAATTCTATATTCAGAGGTAGTGGAAGCAAAGGCGACCCCGAGTCTGGATGACATCTCCTTGTCGCCTGAATAAAGCTTCCTGTCGAGGGGCCCATGAAGGTGCTTGTTGCTCAGCTCAAGAACGAGAGCGCCCCCTTGCTGCTGGAAACCTTCCACACGCCCGAGAACTGCCGTGTTCGTACAGCATCGCGATTGCAGCCGACAATCACGAGGCTGTGTCGACTCTGTTGGAGGAGATCTGAGAGATGTGGAGAGTGAAGAGGTGGATCGAAGACTGCACGAGGAGAATTGAACCTGTCACTCAAGAAGTCAGTGAGAAGACGAAACAGGCCTTAGCCCCCCAGCATTAGCCGGGATACTGCTGCTCAAGCTTCTGGACAACGTACCTTGGTTACTGGATAGCATAAAAACCATGGTCTCGTGGTCGAAGTGCTGGAGGAAGAAACGGTAGTAGAGAGAGCTCCGATAGCCCCCAAACGCCAGTGAACAAGATATGCCGAAGAGGCTCCCATACACTCGGGGACTGTGATGAAGCAGATGGGACTCAGGAGTGGTGTAAGATGGGCTTTTGGGTCGTTCACACTGACCAACCTGGTCAAGAAAGATTGCTGGTGTTTCGTGAGAGAGAAAACAAGGACGGCCACGAGTGTTAGTAACCGACAACAAGCTTTGAGCAAGACAAAGACGAGAACTGGGCATCAAAAGAATTGGGTAGGCAAGGAGGCGTACAAGTAGGCAACCGAGTGTTACAGCAGTAAGTCGCTTCAATGGTATCTCCGTAGATGCAATGTCTGCTCCTTTTCCGTCCAGTTTGGACCGCCCAATACTGATCGACCCACTTGTCTAACAACTCGACCCAAGAAATCTTCAAGCATCGTAACTGGCCTTGTTACCCGCTTTACCAATGTTGTCACACCATCGCCAGCCTGCATGTTTCTCAACAATATGGTTGCTTCGGATGACCACCAACTTCTGGATCTTTATGCTTGATTCTCTGATTCTTCCCAGTCTCTCACGACTTACCCCTGAAACAACGCTTTTCAGTCGCTTTGTAATGCCATCACTGGATCTGATTCATCTTGCTCTATTAAAGTTGAAGACCTCAAGTATGTCTATCGCCCATCCATTGATACCGCCAATTAACCTCCCCTAGACATCTGTACCTTTGTTGCCCCGGACACCCGTTGACCAGTCCTATGATGAACACCCGTCGCCATCGAAATCAGTCCAACGAAGTTAGATGAGAAATTGAAACGAGGGATGATTACAGATGATTCAATCTCATCTTGTATTCGTCTTGTCACCACCTGGAAGCCAGCAGCACCGCTCACTTCTATCGTTACAAGGCTGTCACACTAGAACACAACCAATCCAGCATATGCTTACGAGTAACGCCTCAGATACATAGGGGCCTGGGGCTTGGGATCTCTATGATCATATAGAACCAGATACTAGATACATACATCGCCAATCTGATCCAAGCTCGAACTCATCCGGCCCCAAGCAACATCCTCGATCCCACCGTCTTCAATACCACTTGCGACTATCTATGTCGGCCAAGCAGTAATGCTACCATCCCTACCGCGGCTTCTACGATATGATCTTTCAGATATCTGCATTAGCTAGCTAAGTCTGTGTTATGCTGTATGCCCCTAGGCTTCATCTCCTGAGTCTCACTAATACCACCCGTTCAGGGATAGGGATTTAGTCAAGTTCGGGTGGTCCTATTTGATCCGGAAGGTATGCGCGGTGCTCAAGTAAGCTGATCCGGCGGTCTTTTCGATGATCCAAACTGCTCAGTAAGGCCGCCTCCCTATTCCCTCTTGACTTTACCTTAGCATCATACTGATCACGCTTTTAGTTTCCCATTAGCCCAACAAAGGCGCCGCCATGAAACACACGATCGAGACAAACCCGGTACCGCTCGTCGAAAACTCACCAGATCCTCCATTTGCTTTGCCTCCGGCTTCAGTATCTGTTGCCTGGCTTCGCTTCCACGGAGATCCCGAGATCAATTGTGACCCAACCAGTCAGACTGTGGTTTTGGTCATGACGCTCAGAAAAGCTCATGCCGACTTTCTTTTACACTTTCCGCAAGCCCCTGAACAGCATCGGTAACACTCTGAGGGGAGAGGGGAGAGACGATGATGAGGATCAAGAAGAGTTTCTTTGGAGCTGGGCTGTAAGCTCAGTAAGGGATGGTACGCCAACTGATAAAGACGACACTCAGATTGCTCAAACTATTCCTAACCACGGCCAAGCCAAACACGGAACAATTAGTGTAGCCGTAGCATCATGAGTTCAGATTTGTCAAAGATAGGCAGATATATGATTTGTTAAGGCTGGGAACAAATGGGACAATCGGTGGTGGCAAACAAAGGGGTTGGAATATCAAGTTTGTAATCACAAGTTCACGTTGAGGCTGCACAAAACGCCCCCTGAATGTCAACGTTCAATGGTTAAGCAAGTTTCTTCTTTAAATCACATTCGATCTAACTTTTGAGAGTCACTTAGCTGAATAGAATGCAGCGAGGGCTCTGAAGGAGACATGGTTTCATAGAAGCTGGGATCCCCCTGTTACCCCTATTCAGCAAATAGTTCTCCCACCAACGTCGGCCAAGATGACAGCCTGTCTGATGAATTCAGCCAAGCCCGTTTACCCTCTAAGTTCTCATTTTCCGTTGCCTTGAGGGCTATGTTCTTCAACTGAAGCTTGAAATACCTGCACATGTTCCTGGGTCTGCCAAGCCGACGTGAGTCCAAGGGCTTCAATTGATGGCACTTGAGTGGCGCTTAACCCAGTTTCAAGCGGTTTTCGATATTTCTGTTTCCGGTGGTGCTCTTGAAGGGTAGGTCGAGGTTCTTGGTCAGAATGAGTGCAGTTCTTGATGCGGCTTGCGAGTAGCGGCCTGGGCCAAAGGGCCAGCTGGAAACGAAGTCTTGTAAGCTGACGATTGATGTCAGCTGTATGTCCCAGATCTCTAACCATACATAAGGAAAAGATAGAAGCTTACTGAGAGCTTCTGAAAAGGGATGGATAGCCGTCAAGGCGGGCCTGAAAAGGAGAGGAGCCACCAATGGGATATGGGCGATTTCACAGCAACCACTCAATTCTAAGCGCTCTTGCGGCCCCGAAGTGCAATGGTATCAATTTTAGTTCTGCCAGAAGAAGGAAGCATCTGTGGTGGCACCAAGCCTGGGTCAGCGAAAAGTGCAGTCTCAAGATCCGGAGCTTGGGGATAGCATGGCCAACCTGCCACTTTGATTCTAGAACTTGTAGCAGCGTACCAAAACACTACTTGCCATCATGATTCCTCACTGAGGCTAGCACCAAGTGGTTCTACTGGATGTAGAGTGTGTCGTGTAAGACGATTGGACCATTCACCCTTGTCTTGACTGTTACCCCTGAACCGTCCTGCGGCCATCTTGGGACCAGTCTGTTCCGGGTCAAGCCTGGAGTACAAAAGCGGGCTCCTCTCGAGGTCCAAGGGCTTTTGAAGCGGCATTGATAACTGTGAAGATTGGGATCGAGTATGCTGAGCCTTCTTGTTGCAGATCATCGTGTCTACTGGGCATGGCGTCGTGCGTTTGCTTTGGGAGCGCGAAAGGGGCAAGATGAAAGAGTAGAGTCTCGAGATCCCAAGTCAACGTCTATGTGGACTTGATGGTTAGGGAGAGGAACTGTTAGCTAGATCCTTTCCGCAATGTCGTCTAAAGAGTGCCGTCTCAGGAGGAGCTACCAACAGAAAGGATGAACTCACAAAATAAAACCTCGAGATTCTCGACCTTGAGCATATTTTCATGGTCAAATGAATCGCCATAAAGGAGTAGAAGCGCTCTACATCCCGTCCGTTGTTTCTTGAAGGCGTCCTGCTGACCATGTGGTTCACAGTCACCGAGTCTTCCGAACGTGCTCACTCTTCTACCTTCATATATCGTGATCCCCGGATAATGAAATAAGAAGAGCGCATCGGCGTGCCTGTTGAGTAGGGTCCGCTCGTAGCATCATCCGTGATCGAGTGGCTGGCGTTACTCCATGGTCGTTGGTCGTTGTCGGTCGGATATCATCACGAGCGTCATCCTCTAAAGCATCTAAGTGTCATGGAAATTAGTAGAAGCAACAAGTGTTTGTAATATGATATCAACTGGCCTTAAACATGCTTGGACTGTTGTGTATTGTGTCTGGGGGTTCGAAAATGCAACAAGCACGAACGTTGGGAAGTCACCACCAACGTTTGCATAGCGCATCAACTAAAATTCAATGAATAAAAGAAGGTTTCCAACGTTTTCGGCACGTGTGAATCGTTTAAAATGGCCAGGCTGCATTGATTGCTTCCAAGTATCAAAGGAACAATGGAATTCGGGGACAATGAACCAAAAAGCATGGACAAACACTATGATATAAAACAAAGGATACGATCACTGAATAGCATCAAATACGTGCTTAGAACGATGGAATGGAATATTACAGGGGGCTTCACGGGTAATGACGTACCGGTTGCCTGGACTTAGTAGTGATGGGAACGATTTCCAGGGGCAAAGCGTTGCGAATCCCCTCGGTCACCCCCATCGGACACTCAATAACGAAATCATCAACACAACGTATTTGGCTCATTAAAGTAACTTTTCACATACTATAAGCATTAGCAAACAAGCGAGGGTACTTTACTTTAGGGATGCATGCATGTTGGAAGATGAATCGTTGAGATACTTGGGTGCAAATCTACACATCTACACTGAACACTATCACGAAGAGCTTCAACACCATGTCGATATCATGATCAACAGAAAGCTGGAATCTCAGAGACCTCATCGATATGGTCGTGGCTTACGAAAGCGGGAGCCAGGTGGGGGGAAAATCAAACGTCCGATCAGTGGCCGGGCAGTTCACCATGCAGCCACATCACGGCCTCACACAACACAAGCGAATCCCACGGATCTTGAGCACACAAATAATAATTCGAAAGAATAGGATCGAAACTAGATATGCAGGAATAGTCTCACGAGGCAACAGGAACTGAGAAGCCGTTGCCTGGGTAGCAAGATGTCGAGACGCGTTGGCTGCTGAGCCAGATGAACTAGACCGCGTATATATCAAAGTAGATACAGAGCCAGACGACTCTAATAGGGGATATACACCAAGTATATGTCTCTGTATGTCTCCATAATTCGTAGTTCTCAACCGCCTTGTCCCTATCAACCAATAACTTAGCCCACTACGTCTGCGCAACAGGTGCCCCTGAGGCTAGCATCTCCTCTGACTTGGCCTGCAGCTGACCCGTCCGCTCCTGCAATTATCTTTCTCTGCCCGCAGCGCAGGGCTATCTTCCGTTGAAGCTGCCCCACTTTCCAGCTCACCTATATCCCAAGTCCTTCCCAACTTCCTTCCTCCTCTCTTCCTTTCCTCCTCACGTTCAACATCAACACCAACACATTTTTCCACTCTCACGATCCAACTTTGGATGAGAGAAAGGATCTTGGGTTTTGATCTCGATCGTATTCTTCCATCTATTTCTGCTTCTTGAAAGAAGCATCTCATAACAAAGCACATTCACCTTTCATCTACTCATTCATTTTGTTGACCATCTTCGATCATCAACCATCCGGCAACATGACTTCCCGTCGTGATCCCCGGGCCTACGCCAACATGTCTTCTCCTGCTGAGGGCGCTCTCATGGACTCATTCCAAGGTACTCCCGAGACTCGTTTGACCATGTTCTCCCCAGGTGAGAGCTCGTACGGTATGCCCAGCATGCCTAGCTACGGTAACAACTACGGTTCTGCCCCTCCCACTGCGGCCTATCCCCCATACCCTTCCCGAAACATCTACAACAATGGTGTTGTCACTTCCTATGACAAGGATCCCTTCATGGATGCTCAGGCCGGTAACAACAACCGGCTGTCTCCAACCGCCTCAGCGTTCCAGCCCGCTGCCGCTCGCTCGAAGGGCAAGACTCCCGCCGTCTTCCATCCAGATGGAAGTCCCACCGTAGCTGGCGCCCTCAGCCATGATATGGAAGTATCTCACAGAATCGAAGTGTGCGATACTCCAGTTCCCTCTATCACGGAGATTGGAAATTTCATCAATGTAAGTATCAATTCTTACTTCCCGACGTGCGTCATCTTCTAACATCGTTCTAGGAGCTCAACCGTAACGGCGTGAAGCTGTACGGTGGCCGTAACTTGGAGACGACTGGTACGCATATCTATGTTGTCTTTGAGGATTTGCGTGACGCGGCCTGGGCCCTCAAGGTCATTCGACAATCTGAGAAGACCTGGTTCTCAGTGTACGTGAAGATCAAGCCGGATAGGGTAAGTTCCCTCATTTGTTATGCCTCTTATTACTTTTTGCCAACCTCTGTTATCAAGCTTGACCACGGGATCGTGCGATTTTCCGAGCTTAGACAGCTCGATGTCGAGGTCAATGTGGCAAGCCACTCGATCATTGATCCGGCCCATGTCGATGAGATTGTTCAGGGATCTCTCAACAACTACGGGCAATTGTTTGCCATGGTCCGCGACGCAAGCCTGCCTAACGGTGCCTTCCGGGGCGTCGTACAATTCTGCAAGGCGGCAGATGCTCTCACCGCAATCAAGGTCTTTGGCGCCGGCGTGACTGTCGATGTAAGTGTTATTCACTGTCCACTCTTCTTCTCCCTTAATCTCCCCTCTCTCCCAACCTCTCCCTTCTTTCTTAGTCTCTTCCCACCTCCCCTCAGGCTCTCCTAACATCTTGAATAGGGCATCGTTATCACGCTGAAGAAGCCCCAGGATGTTGGGTCAGCACTTTTTGACAACCAGCTCGTCAGTAACATGCAGGGCATGTCTGTCCAAGGTCCCGCCATGAATGGAACCAGTGGTAGCATGTTCACGGCAAACGACACCCCCCAGGGAAACCCCTGGGCCTCGCCTGCCGCGTATCAGTTTGGAAACAGCTACGGGGGCAACATCTATGGCCACCACCAGTATGACCATCACCAACAGCAACAGTATGGCCGGTTTGCAATGAGCACGCAGGATCTGGTTCATAACCGTGAGGCGTTCAGCTTTGCCCCCCTCAACGCCTTTGGCTCTCTCAACGGCTTCGGTCGTTTTGACCCGCGTCGCAACATGGGTCGCTACGGCCGAGGAAGCCGTGGGTTGAACAATGTGGTTGACCTAAACGAGTTAATCAACGGTCGCGATGTGCGCACCACAGTAAGTCTTTCTGACCTTTTTGATACCACTCCCAGGTCTGACTTCTTGATAGATCATGCTTCGCAACATTCCCAACAAAGTTGATCAGCCACTTCTCAAGCGCATCGTCGACATCTCCTCTTTCGGAAAGTACGATTTCATGTATTTGCGCATTGATTTCGCCAACGATTGCAAGTAAGTACAAGACCTCGACAACTCATCAAGCCAATACTGACCATTCTCTAGCGTTGGTTACGCATTCATCAACTTCGTGAAGGCTGAGTACATCATCGATGTAAGTTATCTTCAGTCCACCCCTTTTCCATTTGGCATACTAACTCTTAGCAGTTCTTTCAGGCTCGGGCCAACAAGCGCTGGAACTGCTTCAAGTCGGACAAGGTCGCAGAGATTTCGTACGCAAGTGAGTCGGCCTTCTTTCCTCTTGGGTCACAGTCATTGACATGCAACAGCTATCCAGGGCAAGGACTGCCTCGTTCAGAAGTTCCGCAACTCTTCCGTCATGCTCGAGGCTGAGCACTATCGACCCAAGGTGAGCAACTCGTGACATGTTGTCTTGAATTATCAACTGACATTCGTAGCTTTTCTACACCATCCACGGCGAGGACCGCACCCTCATCGGACAGGAGGAGCCTTTCCCTGGACCTGACAACCAGTCCAAGATGAAGCGCTCTGTGGAGAATGCTGAACACGTTGGTACGTAACCCATTGCAACCAGTCAAGGTGATCGGACACTAACATTAAACCCACAGGTCTCTTCACCCCTACCGCCGGGCAGTACTTCCGGGACGAGCAGCGTCGTCGTCACTCTCAGTACGACCGCGGTACTCGCCTTGCCGCCCTGGAGGAGATCTCCTACGGATCCTCCCTTGTGCCTTACTACGGCCGCAGCTACCGCCATTAAGTTGGACACTTCCAAAGATCATCTTGATTTTTGATCTTTTTTCAAGTCATCTTGTGGTTTGGTGTGGTTGGCCTTCTTGAGGCCCTTTGGCATGATGCCCACATCTGAATTTGAAGGCCTTTGGTGGTTGACAAGGTCTTGTCTATTCTGCAGTATCTCGGTTGGACCTTCAAATAGTACCAGGTTGTACCAGCTATAAGCCTATAACGCACGTAGATACATGACAGCAGGGGAATAGAATTCATCGGTCGAGCTTTATGATGTTCTTATGTGACAAACCATTGACACTAACCAAACACACGCGATCAAACATGGTACAGTCTTGAAGTCATTTACAGTGAAAGATCCAGTGGTGTTTTTATTTTTCCATAAATACTGGCTAAGATATTGTCCGCCTATCACGGAGAAGATGGATTCTCAGGCAACGCTGGTAATGGTTTGCGAGAGTTACTCGGGTGTGTCGCAAGTGAGCGACGCAACATGCTGGGCTGTGTGCCGTGAGAAGGTGGTGACAAATCTGACGATGAAGAAAACCCTTCACCAGATCTTGGTGTTGGGGGTGGCGAAAGCTGCTCACATTCAAGACGATCGCCATGTAGGTCGTCGACGAAGGACCCGCGATGGAGTTCAGAAGAGCCATCATCCCCTCCTCCTTTAGATGCGGGCACATATTGAGCTCTCTGGCGAGCTGCCAACATGGCTGCGTCGTCTCCATCGTAAACACCCCCATACATGGCTCGAACACGAGCCGCAGATGATCCAGCGTCGTAGGGTGTGAGGCTGGCCTGATCCGAAAAGGGTGCGAGATGGTGCAATGGCACGCCTCGGGAGAAGATGACGAGGATAAGACATGACATGAGCAACACAGCTTGTACTATGGCCATGCGCTTCTGAAAGACGACCTCATCGGCGAGGAGGTTGAGACGAGCACTGAGGGCTACTATTTCTCGGTTCGATTGCTCACGTTGACTCTCAAGGGCCAGAACTGTTGACTGCCATATTTGGTCGTACTGCTCACGAACGGACCGCAGCTCGGCGAGGACGGTCTTGTTGAGGTTCTCAAGGAACAGGGTTGCCTTTGAAATTTGCTTTTGCTCCGAGCGTTGCAGAGTATCGGACATGTGGCGAGCTTGGTCTTCGACGTATTTGAGGGATAAGGTGAGGTTGGTTTCGACTTGGATAAGTCGCTTAGATATGGATTTGAAAAAGCCTTCTTGCACGGTTGGCGAGGCTGGTGAGCCAGAGGCCGTCCCCGTGGAGCCCTTCTTGGCGTTGACAGTATTGGCGGGAGAGTGTTTTGCAGTCGATGCGGATGCTGAGGCAGATGGTGTGGCGGTTGTCTTGGAGCTTGCTGGGGGAGCCGTTGAATTTGATGCGGCTTCGATGTTGGAGGATGATACGGAGGATGGGCTGGTTGGAGACACCGCTGGTGTAGCTCTTGGGACGATAGTAGTGGAGGAGGATGAGGCTGTTGGTTCTTCACTCGCAGAGTGCCCTGATCGGTGGATATGTGGTGTTGAAGTTCCCTGTCGTTCTCTATCGTCTGTGGATTTGGTTGTGGTGGCAGCACTGGTCACTTCAACAGAGCTGTTGTGGTTTGATATTGTCTGTGTGGTTTGGTTGAATGAAGCGGGACAGAACAATGGTTCAAAAAGAAGCTGTGTAGTGGTATTAACTTCACAATATGGCATCTTCTCTATCGAGATCGGCTTGGCAGGCTCAGGAAGGCTCTCTGGTTCTTGAGGTTGAGGTGACTCTTCTCCTGGAGGCAACGCCTGAGTCCCTTCAGCCTCCTCAACCTCCTCATCCGGGTTTGAGTCGTCGTTTTGAGTTCCTTCTTGCCATCCATCAAACATGCGTGTGCCGTGAATCCGAAGTAATGTCACCGGGCAGTAGAACTGATTACCGTAATGAGTAAGGTAATCAATACGGACGTACCTTGAAAAGATCTGGGGGTTCTGGATCAAGAAGGGCTGAATAGCTCGTGAATTCTCTGCCTGAAAGGTACCGAGCTGTTTCCATTTGTCCATCTTGACTGGGTACCGGTCACTAACGCTGACAGTAAATGTGTGGATCATACTGGAGAAGAACTCGAAGTTGGCGAGGACCACGGTGTCGATAAGGACATCGTCACTCAGTTCGACAATAAACCACTTCTCCTTTGCCCTGCACTCGAAAAGTAGGTACGAGTCTTTGTTCTCGACGAGAATTGCTTTGGCGTTTCTTGCGCCAGAACTCGACTTAATGGTGGCGCCGGCATCAAAGGACGAATATGAAAAGCGTTCCTTGCATGTCTTGCCAGCGTCCTTGCTTCTGTGGGCAGAAGCATCCATTGATCGATCGGTTTTGGCCTGGTCGACCTCAGAGGGACGGTCCTTTTGTTCCCCCGTGTTATCTATATAACTGTCGAAGTTCAAGGATATCTCGTCTTCTTCGCCGAGGCCAGCGTGGCCCATATCTGGGGGTGTCCTGTCGCGGGGCTTCGCGTTCCGGGCTTGTAGATCTTTTGGGTCCTGCCCTGTCCGTTTAAACATCATCTCCTTCCAGTCCTCGAAGGACATAAATGGTTTGGCATCTCCATCTCCTACGGCATCTTCCGACTTGTCTTCGGCAGGAGTGGCGGTGGACGCTGATGCTTGGGGCTGGGAATGGGACTCGCTTTGTGTGTTTGGGGGTAGCGCATCGCTTTGTATTGAGTTGGAGGGAGTGTCAGCCGCCAAATTGGCCACTGAAGGTGTCGCGTTCGCAATTGTGCTCGTCCAGGAGCTTGTGAGACAGGATTGAGGGAGCGTGTGTGTGATGTAATTGATGGTTCGGGCGTCGCAGGTCGAGTCGATGGGGTCATGGATGGCATTTGGGTCGTGGGGCTGGGCTTGGACATGGGTCTGTATCCAGGCTGTTGTGAGTGCTAGGGATCGTAAAATGGTTGAGCCTAGCGAGGGCATCGTGACCTTCCAGTTTGGCGGCACATTGAAGCGTCGCCGAGGTTGAATTGCTCGAGTTGGGGTTAAAGTTTGGGGTGGTTGGTGTTGTGTCGTGTCGTTGATCAGCGCTGTACTAGACGCGAAGTGGGTGTAGCCCAGACTCGTTTAACTTCAGCCTGGTCCACTGACGTGGTCAGACGCTGATTGGTGCAACAACGCGAAAGTATCAGTCAACTATTTTATCTATATTAGTTTCATGCGTGAAAAGTGATACTGAGGACTTACACGGAGTCACTCGTTTTTTGTGTCTTGCAAAATCAATGGCGGACTAAAAGGTGTGACCAGTACGTACAAGGCTGTCACTGTGATTTTAGAATTGGTGATATGGAGGAGGCCAAGTTTGAATTGGGCAGAAGACATCTGATATGGGAGTCCCACAAGCAGGTGCGTAGCATGGATCTTGTGCTTAATTGTCTACCTAAGGTACCTACGCTCTGGGCCGAACTTCTTAAAACTCGGGGCCTGAGGTGCATTACAAGTGTTGGCCAAAAAGGCTCTTGTCTTTCATCACGTTGGTTAATATTTGAGGGTTTCCTTTCAGCTCCAACACAAGATGCCAACAAAACCTTCATGGACTGAGCTGCCTTAGAAAGAAGAGGCCGAAAGAAGCCTTTATGTTTGGCAAGTCAAAATGCGTGTCTGTAGCGTATTTGGAAGGTTTAAATTATAATGTTGGCTATTTCTTTCGGGTAGGTAGTTCAGCTTTGCCAGATGCTTTATGCCAGAACAGGTTGCTCGTCAGGTGAGCAAACTTTTGAAAGAACCTTGATTATATATTTCTAAATAGTATATTTACTTGTCGTTGCTTTCCCAATTATTACCCGTTGAGATGCTTGGTCCTGTATTATCTTTTCCTTTCTTGATGACGATAGTGGGTCGTGGAGATACTAGTTTCGTGTGCTATGACTTGCACCTTTTACGCAAGTCCGCCTCTGAGGTCGCACATGTCATACTCACCAATCCAGTTTACATATCGATATTCTAACAGATACTTGAGATGCTATCACTGCCAGCCTTTCATTTGCCATAATTCAGCTCATTATCGCTCAACTGTGCCATCGTTTGTGTTTCAAGGGGTTGCTGACTGCAACTCCCCAAACCCGCTGCTTCTC
The DNA here is from genome assembly GCA_013184445.1 of Fusarium sp. NRRL 53497. Classification (NCBI taxonomy): domain Eukaryota; kingdom Fungi; phylum Ascomycota; class Sordariomycetes; order Hypocreales; family Nectriaceae; genus Fusarium; species Fusarium sp. NRRL 53497. The sequence goes on from JABCJZ010000139.1 coordinate 144,682, forward strand.
TTTCTGAGAGTTAAAGAGCTTCTTGTCTATCGAAATATCGTGGGTTGCTGATAGAAAGAGCATGGAGTTCATGAACTGACCAATCCAGACTTGCAAGATTCCATCATTCTCACAACATTTGGCGATCTCGCTCATGATCCGTCTTGTGCCACGACATGGCACAGATATTCGAGACCTTTTCCTACGAGGACACATACAAAGTATTTGGGCGCAAGTCTACACAGAATTTTGAAAGATAACGAAGCGGTCGTCAGCAAGACACTTCTCATGGAATCAATATCAAAATCAACGCCATCAGAGGCTGGCCAAAGCCCATGTCACAAGATCGCCCCGGCATCTGAATTAACCACGAGAATGGATTCTTAGAAGGCTGTGTTTGAATATTCCTATACATGCAGATCGGTGGTGCTCAAGGCTGACTCTGGTGATACTTAGAGCGACACGCCCTAAAACGACTTCGAATTTCGCGATTTACATGCCAAGCGTTTTCCGAAAATACACCCTAGCAAAAAAGGCCGTTACCCGCCCGCAGTAGTGCCTGCCACTACTCGATATGCCAAGAAACAAAAGGTCCATGAATCTTGACAACTCAGTCAAGGAGCGTGAGATAGGAAACAACGCCGCAATCCAACCCTGGTATATCCAGTTCAGCAGTCCATCATCTGATCCTCTGAGACGATAAAGGCTTAGCGTGTGATTGCCAAGGGGAATCAGGGTTCCATTTGCGTCTTTGCCGTAGACTAGGCTGACATTGGAGAGCAACGCGATATTGGGGCGAAAGAAGACCCAGGACCCATTCGAAGAGATGGCCATGATAAAAAGGAGCCAGATTTCCGCCAACATTGATCCTCAACAACCCTGATACGAGATACTTGGTTTGTAATGGGCCCTCAAGAGTTCGAGCTCTAGTCAGTAGTGACTCTCACAGATGACCCAAATGGAGAGCCACGCCGACTACAGCAATCATCAAGCCTAGTAAAGGACCAAAAAGTTCTTCGATATCGCCAACGCTCATTATGGGTCTTCATATTCTACCTTATTATCCTTGTCGTGCCATGGATCTTCACTTGTGTCTTGATGATTAGGCCAATCAACAAGGTCTCATATATAGACCAAACGGGATCAATAACTCCTAAAGATGTGGATCATTGGAACAGAGGGCGAGTTGCTCTCAGCGCCCTCACTACTATTGCCAGCCTTGTTGGAATCCCAATTGTTTCAGGCCTCCTTGCCCATGGAGCGGTTGTCTATACTCAACGTCGAAGCGCAGACCAGAAACTGAGCGTCTTGCAGCTATTTTCGCTGGCAGACAGAGAATGGCTCGACCCTAGATATATCATGAGGCCCCCCAGTCTGTTCAAGAGCTCGGAAAGATCACTTTACTTTTGGTTGGCGACTTTTTTCATACTCCTTAGTAAGTCTAGAGCCTTCCCTAATACTTTCATATTTCGTATCCCCCTACTTATATATTGTGTAAAGCCGCGATTCAACCACCGATACAAGCCATGCTCGTCCGAGACGAAAATATCAAGGTTGTAACATGCAGAGGGCATCCTACGATGAATGAATATTACGGCTCCCCTTGTCTCTCTCCATTCTATGACAATTATACCCAAATTATTGCGCGGGATGCGGAGCCCATCAGCCTGAAATTTTGCCCGCAGGACTCAGTTATCAAGAAAACGAGGCAGAGGCTCATAAGTTCTACAATGAAGGAGGTTCAGACCAATTTGTGGTCTGATGATCCATACTTCTCACGATATTCAGACTACGATATGGATAGTGGACGAACTCTTAATTGGTACTATCGGAGGCCAATTCACGAAGATAAAAAAGCCAAGCCACTATACTATGTCTCTTCAGTTGCAAATGGCACCTCAACAGGGGTCTACCGCCACCACGCCATCAGAATGGATTCTACAGCCAGGTGTTACCGGGAAAAAGACTCCCCAGAAAAGTGCAAAGGGGACAAGCCGTTCACACCATCTTTCTCGGATGGGTGGCTAAATATCGATATATGTGTTGAAGGAAGTTATGATACCGTCCCCTGGAACACAAGTCGAGACAAGCAGGAGCTCACTGAAAACCTTTGGCTGTCTTTGAACTGGGACATTCCTGAAGATGAGGAAAATGCGGGCTATCACCGCGAATCTTTTAACTATGTCCTCAAATGCGAAAGTGTGTCAAGGAGAGGGTGGTTTGAGCTCCCGAATAACGTCAACTCTGGCATCCCTGGCCCTCTCCTGGAAAAATGGCCTTCACAGCAGACACTTACGGATGAGTTCAATGATTATTATGCTGAGGGTTCTCCGCGAGACAACAAGTATCCAACAGAAGAGTATGCCCCCTTGAACCCACAGGGTATCATTCTCTGAGTTTTGCTAACCACCTACTGATTCCTAGAGTTTCGGACGAAGACCTGAAAAAACAGGAGGATCAACCGAGTTTGCCTATAGAAGCCCCCCTGTGCCTGGTCCACTCATGACAGTTGCTATGGCCCTGTTCGGAAATTCATCATTTTTCCACGCAGCCAGTATGGCTGACAAGGACTCTTACAACCAGACCATAGCCAATATCTGCGACCAGTCTTTACTTCCACTTTTTGGACTTCTGCCGGACAGCTACAATACTGACTGGTGCGATCGCCTGGAATATTATTCTGATGAGGTGCGGATGCCTATGATGGAGGAGTTTATTGTTGGCTACTTCAAACGCTTCGAGGACGGCAACAAAACTGAGAGAGCGCTCGAAATGGGTATGTTCTTTGCAAATGAAGCGCTTCTCACCACCGCAGCAGAAATATACGAGTCTCGCGCCATCTTCTTCAACCCGGGAACCAGCGTCATGAAGCCGAAGAAGGACATGGGGGTTATCATAGCTGTCACTATACTCAGAGGGCTGCAAGCTGTCGGGCTTTGCGTGCTGATGTGGTTCATTTTATTTACTCCGACATGGACGGAGACTCTTGACGCTGACGCTCTGGCGCAGATTGGTGGTCAGCTGAAGGAATGGGGAGAACCCAGGCCAGACCTTGTGCAGATATCTGGTGCTGTGGGAATAGATGCGACTCGATCAAATGCTGAGACGTCGTCTGTGAGGCTGCCGTCAGCGCAGGACACTTCTTCACAGCCAAGATCTATCCATCTGAGCCTTGGATGGGAGGGATTGATAACAAGAAGTGCTTTGAAGAGGATGAGGTCAGACACAACTACAGTAGTTCAGGCCTAGTGCGTGGGCACGATACGCATATGCTGTCAAGACCCAATTTCTTCGTTCTAGATGTGTTTCAGAAATCTTCAACCAGTGAGCAACTTTGTCTTTCGGGGTTGTCTCTTCCGCCACAGACCTGAGACACTTTGTTAATGTCCCGCGTTAATGCCTGCCGACGGATCGACAAGTTGAGACGCCAACCATCTGGTCTCTGACAGGGCACGCCACAGACCCCTGTCGATCGAAGAAGCATAATGCCAACCTTAACTTTTTTGAAGAAAAGTCTCCAGTTTAAACACTCGATTTGAAACTCAGCCTGTGTTGTTATCGAGTGTGATCTATAGTTTCATCAGCAATACCCGTTCCTGTGCGGGAGAGTTGCATGCAAACTTGGAGAGCTCTGACGTCTCACCCCTGCCAGAGTTGACCGGATGAAAAAGAGCCCAGCTTGGCGTTCCAACTTCCGGGAATATGTTGCACCATATTAATTGGAACCATTATTATGGACGATAAGTGTAGTAGGGTTAGCTCCGGGCTCTGGTGTTGCCGGTGAGAAGGGGTCCTCTGTGGCGGTTTTGACATTCTCGCCCAGACGGATATGGGGATGAGATGGATCTGGTCAAGAAACAATATTATATCTGAGTTGATAGTACTCACAAACGATTTCTCTATAAAGATGGGCTGAGATTCCCACAATCTATCTTCATTCCTCATCACACAATTCAACTCCCAGTCCATCCTTCCAATCCAGTCATTTCCCAGAGGTGAGCAGTATTTCCTCGACAATATAGTTCCTCATACTAACTTATCTAGCTGTGCTCTTGTTGGCTTCCATTCTTTCCTTCATTTTGCCTTTATAGAGCTGTGCTCAAACTTTTCATCATATACCCTTTTGATATTCACTGTTTAACTCAATCCTCCCACTCCCTCTTACCAACCAACCGAAACCAAATCATCTTCTCAATCCTTTCAAGATGAAGTTCTCAACTTTCTTTGTTCTCGCCTCTGCTGCGTTTGCCACTGCCGCCCCCGGTGTTTTTACTGTTTCCCAAGACCGCGCTGCTGCTCTCAACGAAAGCGCACCCAGCCGCGACCGCGAAGACGGACGTGCTGATTTGCGCGAGCCTGCACGAGAAGATGAGCGTGAGAAAGGCTGTGAGGGTGCTCGCGGTGGCCGCCTCGAGGCCGGTCGTGGACGCCAGGATGCTGAGCGCCTCCGAGGCGGCCTTGCCTTCAACCAAGTCGATCTCAACTACCTCCTCCGTGTCAACGAGCTCAACCTTGTCAAGCTTCAGGACCTCCGCCAGCGAAACAGCTTCGACATCGCTATCTTTGCCAACCTCTTCGCCGCTCGGGATTTCAGCCTCAAGTCTCTCCTCGAGCTCCAGCAGCTCTCCACCGTGATTGCCATTGCCGAGACCGGAATCTTCGACAGGTTCGACTTGTCCAGACTCGAGGTCGGCGGTCTCAACCTTGCACTCATTGATGGAATTGCCTCCCTCAACCTGGCCCAGTTCATCGATTCTGCTCTGAAGCCCAAGATCACTGTTATCTCCAAAGAGGGTAAATGAACGAATTAACCGTTACGAATATGCGACTAACTTTCGAATAGTCAAACAGGTCAACAACATTATCATTGCGAAATAGAGGTGCTGGCGGTCTACTTGATGAGGGAGCAGGTACTCCAGTCCATGGGCAGGCTTCAGGCTAAGCCATACCCGCTTACGCTGTAATGAAATAGTAACCCTTGAAAGGAGGTTGGGGCTGGACTCTTGCGTTCTCATAGTCACTGGATGGCTTGGGGATGGGGGGAGCGAGTTAATTAATGAATATAATGCTTCAATACTTTGATTTGTCTTTTATCCATGTGTAGTAAACCTTCAAGTCCAACGGAATGAAAGGATGAAATTCAAGTCCGTTTCGCAGCTCAAATAGCCTAGCCAAAGTCTAGGTTTGTTGTACACAAACAACTGTTTCAAATGGAACAACGATAGTTGGTCTCCAAGAGGCAAACCTGGCGGTGGCGTTGATATAATCCAATCGACAAAAGTGCCTGCAATGTAGACTACTTGATTCTAGGTTACGCAATAGCGACGGATAGAAACCGTTCATCGTAATCATGTAGACTATTTACTCTGTCCTCACGTGCGTCTCTGGCTCAGCAGTGCTACTCAAAGCGTGCTGTAGCTAGTGTTCCATTCAACTCTTCTGAGAAACTATGCCGTTCAAGGCTGAGTTGACTCCCTTGTACCGTCTTTTGTTTCAAATTATCCAAAGGAATTTCAGAGATGGATGCGTTTTGTTTCGGATCAGTTCCACTGCCGCTCTGTATATAGCCAACTGCGCTCCGGAATCGGTGCTTGTCTTTGATCAAATGAAGGAGTGGCCTTAACGTTGGGATGCTTGCTGCCATGATGACGATATTTTGCTCGATTCTTGGCCTTGTTAGCAAATTCCGGGACAAACTGAAGAGGAATCTTACAAGCCCCAGATAATTAAGGTAACGACGTTGTATACTGGACGGATGATTAGCCTGGACTGGAAGAAAAGTGATATGGACTGGTGTGCGCACTTACATGGATCTGTTCGATCGTTGAAAGTGTGCAAGTACGTCGCTTTAATAATAGTGAAGATGGCGGAGAGAAATGTTAGTCCCAACATGAAAGTAATCTCAAGCTTCTCCTGTAGCTTAAGCTGTAGCTTCCAGAAAGCATGGATCGGGACAATGGCAAGGACAAGATCTGTAAAGACGGTGAAACTGCTGACCACATAAGATGTGTAATTGAAAACGTATGGACTCCAGCATTCTCCCTTGGCGGACTGATCCCACAGCATCTTGGTTGGTCGACACTGGATGAAGATGATGACCACTGATATCAAGGCTAGGATGATCTGCATTGCTACTACCACGCGTAGAAATCGGCGGGATATGGTTTTCGTGTCGCCGACCAATCGTTCGATGAGGATCAAGATGGCCATGTTGGGGAGACTGTAGGCAATTATGTTAAAGGCTAGAGATATGTCAGTCATCGAATTCGACAGATCGGCAGGAATCAACTCACGGTAACCGATAACCTGTAGAATCTTTGTCTGGACCATCTTTTGCGCTCCTCCAGGCTCAGCTGCAACAGCTACTGTGTGGCGTCCCAAGCCAAGATCCGCAGACGCCTGCACGAGAGCAGATGCAACGATGCTGCCCACTAAAGACAGTACAATCATCAAATCGTCCCAGCCGGGTCGTCGAAAGATGAAGACTGTTGTGAAGAGCTTGACCATCACGGTGATGATGGCCATGCCGGTGAAGATCCATACTATGAGGCAGAGTTTGGCCTGTTTCGAATCAGTCGGAACATTGTTTGGGTCCATCGGAAGAGAAAGCACGACACGTCAAATTTCATGAGATCGATCATGTGTGCCATCATGTTACTTTATAGAGATCTAGACTTGGTTTCGGGTTCCAGGGATATTCCTTCATTCCTTTGCCTGTCCTGTCAAACCAACAATTGAAATTCAATTCTGAAAAGGTATAACGAACCAACAGAAACGCATGTTAACAGATGCTGGTTGTCAGCAAAACCCCCTGCAAGCAGTTGGAAATATCGCTCTGGACGATACTTTGTGTTGGCGCTAGCAACCAACAACCTGCGCACATTATTAACCTGAAGATCGGTTATGCGAGTTCAAGGATCCCCCTGTACAGTAATAGCATGACTCGATAAATTGCGGTTGATCCATAATTGTTGATTCAGGAAGGTGAAGAGATAGATGTTGTTGGTTGTTGGTTCTGAGTTTCGGAAGCTGGACTGACTGCCAAGAACATGTGACAGATTTTGATAATTCCGCATACCTTTCCCTGCCAATGAGGTATCAACTCCAATTCTAGCCCCATCTAGTCGCTATTGATACCTATTCAGACGAGACAACACGGCGCCACCGCGTCGTTTCGGACAAACACACAGGCCAGCTGCAGACAAACATCCTGGGTCAACCTGTTGGTTCCACGATATATCACATTTTGCCGATTCAACGACTCGTCGTTCCACCCTTTTTATCTTGTGATGACAGGGATCAATCGCAGCGGCTTGACGGCTATGGTGGAGAAGGTGTCAAGATCTCCGAGTAATTAAAGATGCCTGGATCGCCCTTTACGCATTGAGTAGATCAAGCTCCAAACTCACCCTTTTTTGTTTTCCCTGAACCAACAACATGGCGCCCTCGGATATTATCAAACGCATGCAGGATGCGGCTGAAGCATACCGAAAGGAAGAGCTTGGGGCTCGAGAGACTCTGCTTGATCTTAACCGCCAGCTCCTAGCCGAGTTGGAGACACCCACTGACTTTATCCAGCGCATCTGGTTTGCTACTGTGAGTTGATCGTTGATTATTTGTGAGATTGTTACTGATCTGCATAGGCTTCTCTGGGTGGCTGTCTCGAGGTCGCAGCAAACACAAACATCTTCCAACATCTCATGAAAGCCGAGAATGGACTCACCACTAAAGAGCTCTCTGAGAAGACCGGGATCGCCAGCCCTCTACTCGAGCGTTTCATGAGGCACTTTGTAGCTCACAAAATCGTCCAATTCTCAAAGTCTACCGGCTGGCACGCAACAGCTCTTTCTAACACACTCGCCTTGGAGAACTACCAGCATAGCATTTCATTCTGTCAACGTGCCGCTGCAAAATCGTTCTGCCACTTTCAAGATCACTTCAAGAAGGCCAACTACCAGCATCCTGGTCTAACAGATGGTCCATACCAATATGCTCACAACTCGTCACTTCCCTTCTTTGACTGGTTGGCAGCGAATCCCCCTCACGTCAATTGGTTTGGATCTTTCATGTCTGTGTATAGAGCTGGTAACACGGACTGGTGGACGTTTTATCCTGTTGAAGAGCGTCTCTCCCGGGGGTTCGATAAAACTTCCAGTGAGGTGTTTCTCGTTGATGTCGGAGGCGGTCGTGGACATGACCTGTTATCTTTCTCGCAGGGCATCAAGTCTCCAGGCCACTTGATCTTACAGGACCTTCCAGAGGTCATAGCAGATGTGACTGAGAAATCAGCCTTTGAAACTCAAACCCACGACTTCTTCACTCCTCAACCAGTCCAAAACGCCAGGGCCTACTTTCTACACTCTATTCTTCACGACTGGAGTGCTGAGCACGGTGTTCAGATTTTGAAGAGTCTGAAGCCTGCACTCAAGCCTGGCTATTCCAAGGTTCTGATCAACGAGATAGTTTTGTCTGAGGAGAACCCTTCTGTGCCCGCTACAAGTATGGATATGATGATGCTGGGACACCTTGGCGGGGCATGTGAACGCACTGAAGAGACATTCAGAGCTATTGCCGCAGAGGCGGGTTTAGAGGTTGTTGATATTTACTCCAATGCTGCTTCCCCTGAGAGTGTTATTGAACTTATGTTATCATCAATCTAGACAAGTGACTTACTAGCTGCGGAAAGCTCGGATAGAGTTTACGGATACCACGGCTTCAAAAGTCTATGCAAAATTGACTATCCACCGAGGACATGACCGTATTTAGACCAGGGTACCCCAGTATAGTGTCTTTTTATAATAAAATAACGATAACGCGCTCTTTAGAGTTTCGGCAGTTCCATACAACTGGGGTTCGTATTGCTACAGCTTGGACCACTAATTAGCACATATAATGCGTCTTGCCCCTGACTTATGGCTAGAAAGGAACCAACCTCCTTAGGACACAACTCAAGATGTTATTCAAGCAATTCCTCGCCTTTGCAGCCCTTGCCAATGGGCTCGCTGTCAATCGGCATCAGCCTCTCTGGCATACACTTCCTCCAACGCCAGAGTTGCCAGCGCCCATCAACACCAAGACAAGTCTAATCAATGGCGTTCGCCTTTGGATGCAAGAGTACAACAAAAAGGCCGGTGGTATTCCTATTGTTATGGATCACGGCGGCCTAGGCTATTCTGTGTACTTTGGCTCTGTTATTTCTCGTCTTATCAAGGACGGACACTATGTGATCGCTGTTGATCGTCGAGGACACGGCCGCTCAACCTTCAACCAGGACGACGTCTTTACTTATGGCCAATTTGCTCAAGACATTAACGATCAACTCAAAGCTGTTGGTGTCTACGAGTATAACGTCGTGGGTTGGTCTGATGGTGCTATTACGACTCTATCTGCTCTCATCAACCAAGTCACAGCGGAGCCTATCAAGAAGGCCTTTATCTTCGGAGGAAGCGCCAACCCGGAACAGACCAACTCGACCTTCTCAAGCACAGATATCTTCTCCGAGTTTGTGAGTCGCTGCCGTACCGAGTACGCCGAACTGCAGCCCCACGCCAACTTCACACTGTTTGGCAGCAAGGTTGCCACTCTCGAAGCTACACTCCCTCAGTTCACGGATGAGCAGCTGGGTTCTATCGATGGGCCTAGAGTTATCATTGTTGGCGCTGAGCATGAGGAGGCCGTCAACCGCGATGTTCCTGAGAAGCTGCACAAGGCTATCAAGGGGAGTTCGTTGCAGATTCTGACTGGCGTGAGTCACTTTGCACCTCTTCAAGATCCTGATCAGTTCACTGCGGCTGTTGAGAATTTCTTTGCGTCATAGATCTGAATGAGTTTGGACATCGCCAGCACTGCAGCTACATTATAGAATTTCAAAACGCATAGATGAATGGGACTACTAAACACTTCAATTAGAATGATCATTATTCCTAGTGACCTTGTTTCCATGGACCCTCCGCGGGATCGGACTATGGTAGGCCGCATGGTTGCAGGACCATATATTGCAGCAGTGTTAGTAGTTTGAAAACACCGATAATTAGGCTTATATCCGTATGACAAAATCCCGACTCCGAGTTTGCAAAATCGGATATAAGAGTTTATAAGAATAGCACTGATAGCATATGAAATCAAGAGCCTCTGTAATATGGTTTCTTCTCACAGTTTCCCAGTCAAAGAATTGATTCAACACTACCCCCAATTCTCACATAATGGAAGCCGTTGCTGTCAGTCAAGCCGTGCCAATCTTGCATAACGTCAACGGCCTAGAGATGAAAACCAGCATTATACACACTCCAAAAAAGGCATCCACTGATTATATTGAACTCAATAAGAATGGAATTGTCGGAAACGCAACAGCAGTTCACGACGGTCCCGTATACATCTGTCTCGCTGAGAATTACGACTATTGGTGTACTGAGCTAGGGGTCGAGCGTTCGGAGTGGGATTGGTGCCATTGGGGAGAGAACATAACCTTCAAATGCACCGACAAAAGACTCACCGAATCTGACTTTCGGTTGGGTGATGTATGGAGAGTCGGCGATACCGTTCGTCTTCAAGTTTGCGGATCTCGCGTCCCTTGTATGAAATTGTCATGGAGATGTGGACAAAAAGACTCTTGGTTGAAGACGTTGTCTGACACCGGCCGAGTTGGTCTTTACTTGAGAGTTATCAATGGGGGTCGTATCTATCCTGGAGACCACGCCTTTCAAGAGTCATCTTCGGGAGACAAAATGGATGTAGCCACCATTACCCGACTGTCCTTCGATTCAGATCTCAAAACTCGCGATACACTCGATTTGCTGGCGAACCACGAGGTTCTCCTTAGGCTTAATCGACTGTTTATCAGTCGAAAAATAGCCAGTATGGACGATAAAGCCAACATGAATCGAAACGCATGGAAAGGATGGCGTGACTTGAAAGTCTCACGAATCGTCGACGAATGCCATGATGTCAAATCTTTCTATCTCTCCCCAACAGACGACAAAGAGTTGGCATGGTATCTGCCTGGGCAATTCTTAACTGTCCGACTGCCAACTGGCGATATTCGAAGTTGGAGTATTTCAGACTGGCCTGGTCGCAAGCAACCCGAGCAATACCGTCTCACTATCAAGAAAGGAGCCAATGCATCAGCATGGATGTTAGATAACTGCTTGATTGGGACTATCCTTTCAGTGCGTTGTCCAGCAGGACGGTTCTTTTTCGACTGGTCCCAACCAGTCCCTCCTCGCCAGATGTACCTCTCCGCTGGTATTGGGGCCACCCCTATTCTTGCCATGATGAAGGCTCATGCAAGTCATCCGAACATGACCTGGGTTCCAGGTATCTGGATCCATGTGACCAGGGATGGAACAGGCCTTCAACTGCATGACGAGTTCTCCAGAATCGAAAACAACCCCGTCAGAAGATTTGTCTTCATGACCAAGCCCCGAAACATCGACACTGCTGAGAAGAACTATGACTTTATGGGAAGACCAAGCCTGGAGATAGTGACACAGCTCATTGGAGGAACATACAAGATCAACCCGTTCGGAACAGCTGATATGGACTTGCCAGCCAAATTCTCTGCTGCGTATATCTGCGGACCCCAGAACTTCAAGAAGGATATAAAAGAGATCCTCTCCAGTCTCCAAATTCCTCCGCCTTTCATTCATAGCGAGAACTTTTCTGCGTCTGGTAAAGTAGTTGGAGATCTCGAGAAAGCCAAAGTCCACTTTACCAAGTCCAACAAAACCGCACAATGGGAGAAGGATAAGCCAATGTCTTTATTGGAGCTTGCTGAGTCTGTTGGGCTAGCACCAGATTATGGATGTCGCGTTGGTGCTTGTGGTAGTTGTGTCGCCAAGGTAACTTGTGGTTCAGTCTCAGGGGGACTTCAGATGGATGGTAGGGTATTGACGTGCTCTGCAACGCCAGCATCAGACGAAATACACATCGAACTCTGAGCCTTTGCTTGATTCAGTCGAATCATAAACGACTGTAGTCTCGCACATGTAATTTCCATTTGACCTCTCCAACTCTCAACATTTGAGCCAAGCCATAATACAGCACAACGTCAACGGCCAGCACTGTCAAGGATAGTTCGCATGGCCAAGCATTTCTGCATATAGCGACGCTTATGTTAAAGACCAGGCACATGACCCATAGGCCAAGATAGTAGTCCCACCAGCGGGTATGAGTTGCGTACCATAGATTGAACTCGCCTTTTTGGCCGTTAAGATGTCGTATGAAAATGCGTTTTGGTGGCGCTGTGCCGTATATCTGAACGAATAGGATTAATGAGAGGACTCCCAGGAGGATAGGAATCATGGTGGAAATTGTAAAGAGAAGTTGCTTTGTTGGGGAAGAGTTTGTTGATATTTTTGCTGTCTGCTCTTTCGATGGACAATGGCGGCTTGATGGATGATAAAGACTTCGAAAATGAAAGAGAGGAAATTTGGCCTGAAAATCCTTGCGGTTTTATACCTGAATTCTTCTTCGTTGAGTGAATTATTAAAGCGTAGATCTGAACTTTCTTTTCACTTTAATCTTGTCTTGCTAAAACGCGCCCTTGACACAAAGTTTGAATGAACGCTTGAGTAACACCAGATTCACATTATAGAGAGCTAGGAATATGATGAGAAGGGAAAAGGAGTTGCTAAAAGCCATGTATCTATTGGTCTTCTAGTATTTTGCAGCGACAGGATACAAACTCGAGAGATATGTTCTCTGTGTCGTCTTGAAAAAGTCAGTTTCCTTGGACATAGAAAAGCACCAGCAGGCCACGAAGGCTTTACGGATACATATAAGGGTCACATCTAGCTTAATGCTAGGTTGGCTACCTAGTTGAGATCGCGACAGCACAAGCAAAACTTCTCAAAATAGATTCATCAAGGCTCTAAGATCGTGTAGGTTCATCTCATGATACATTAAATCTACATGCGAGGTATTCTTTCAACTCAATCATACATCATACAATCCGTTATTGCAATGCTGATATCCATTCCCAACCTTCTTCGCCAAATCAGAGACCCAACCAATCCTCATTACAAAACCACACCCGAACATCATCGTACTTAGCCGACAACAGCAGTCTGTCTTCTCCCTTGGCTATTACCGCCAGCCTTCTTCTGTGTACCCGGCCGCGCCAGCGTATACTTGGCGAACGCCCTCGCGAGAGCCTTCTTGCAACTAACCTTCTGGCTACCCACGAAACTGTCCACTGTGACGGCGATGGCACGGTCAATATCCTGCGATGAGCAGTACTCTGAGAGACGCATGCGGCAGAAGGCCTCGCTGATGCGGATGATGGCTTCAAGATGTCGCACCTGTGGTTGTTAGCATTGGATGTCACGACCAAGTCATTGTAGGATTGAACTTACTGTAATGGGATAGGCACCAGTGGCGAGAGACTCACGTCTCATGTCGGCGAAGAGTCGTGCAATCTTGTCCTCATCGATATGATAAAGCTTCGGCGAGCAATGCTCTCGAGCGTAGAGGATATACTTCCTTAAGAGCTCTTGTGGAATATCACCCTCAGCCTTCTGAGTTGAGTTGGTGGCTTGAGTCTCAGCTTGGGTATCGTGCTCAACCTCCATCGAGTCCTGTTGGGACTGGCTGAGAGGGTGGCTTCGGCTGTGGGATCCCACGATGAAACGAGCTAGACGTTCATCCTCTTCAGGCTCAACAGTGTCACGCACCACACACAAGATGTCGAAACGCGACAAGATAGGTTCTGTCAACTCAACGTTGGCAGAGAAGGGGGCAGTGGAGTTGTATCGTCCGCCGATAGGGTTGGCAGCAGCAATGACACCACAGCGGGCCTGTAGAGTTGTGACAATACCAGCCTTGGAGATGGAGATGGTCTGCTGTTCCATGGCTTCGTGGATAGATGTTCGATCCTGATCGTTCATCTTGTCGAACTCGTCAATGAGGCAAGTTCCCCGGTCAGCCAGCACAAGAGCACCACCTTCCAGCGTCCATTCACTAGTGAGAGGGTCTCGTCGAACACTGGCCGTCAAACCGACAGCACTGGCACCCTGACCTGTGGCAAACACAGCTCGGTGAGCTGTCTTCTCGGCATACTTGAGAACCTGAGACTTGGCTGTACCAGGATCACCAAGAAGAAGCACATTGATGTCGCCTCGAAGGTGATGAGAACCCTTGGTGATCTTTGCAACACCGCCGAAAAGTGACAAAGCCACAGCGGTCTTGATATCAGTATGTCCGTAAATGCTAGGTGCTATCGAGTTGATAACCTTGTCCACGATATTGGGGTCTCGAGACAGCTTGCGGATTGTATGCTCATCCTCTTCAGTCATTCGGAAACCAGCCAGCTGGTCGTGGGACTTGACCACATTGTTGGCTTCGAGGATAGTTGCAAACACAGGGAAGCCATTACGGTTGTTGAGCTGAGCATCATAGTTATTGCGGTAGATACCAGTCACCTCAATCTCCTCGCCAGGCTTTGCCTTGTCAATTAGATCCCAGAGGAGAATAACCTCACGCGATCGTGGCAGTCGACCGGCAGGCACTGTGCCAGGAGACTCCTGGAGGGTGAGCTTCTGGTAGTTTCGGTAGACCGTCTTCTCTGAGTTGAGAGTGAATGGACCTCGAGACTGACAGCTTTGGCAGTATGTGATCTTGACTTCAACATTGGACTCTTGCTGGAAAGGCCCAAGAGTAATACCACACTTGGAGCAGTCAAATTTGACGTATTTGAGCTGAGGGAAGACACCCGATCGTCGGGTAACCACACCGCTTACTCGAACAAGACAATTGAGATGTGATTGGCGGAGCTGTCGAAGGGTATAGTGTACAGGCAGGTCAAAGATACGAACGTGAATCTCGGAGTGAATGCGCTCGTAATCGGGGTAGTGAAGAAGAACAACATCCATGGCAACCTCGTCGAAGAGCTTGGTCATTTCAGTAGGTGCATTGGCCAAGAAATAAGCTAGAATGGCCTTGCTTTCGGAAAGGTGTTCATATGACACCTCAAGAGACTCGGCGTTGATCTCACCGAGCGTGCGAATTCGGTTGCCGTAGACGGATGAACCAGAGGTATCGGTGTAGGATGTGAGGAAAGCCTTGAACTCGCGCTTGATGGTTCGCTGAACAGAGGGTTGCGACACCCACTCAGTAACGTTAGATGCCTTGACATCACCAAGTGCCTCAAGCGACAGTTCTTCAGCCATAATGTCTGTGTCCATCATGTCGTCGGGATCTTCATCGTAGTGGTGGCGGCGGCGTCGAGGCTGAGCCGCTAGATCAATATCACCATCTTCCTCATCACCAGGAAGGAAAGCAGCGGGAATCCGTTGTTGCCTTGCGACCTCACGATCTCTTCGGTTGAGCTGAGCTTCTAGACGGCGTCGAGAAGCAAGATCCATATCGCCGTAGTCGCCCTCATCATCGAGGCCAATACCTTCGTACATATCATCTTCTCTGTCTTGGTAATCGGCCTCGTAACCTTCGCGGAACAGATCGACATCGTCTTCCGCCATTTCGTCGAGTTCATCGATATCGTCTTGGATCTGGGCCTCTTCCTCAATATCATCGTCGTCCTCGACGCCATGTGCCATGTTGAACTCGGCAGGAGGAGAAGAGGGCATAGGACTGGAGACCATGCCTGCTGGTGAAGGGCCATCGCTTCCTCCTGTTCGCGATCGCTTTCGATTCGGACGAGCCGAAGAGGGATGTAGTGGGGAACTGGGAGTGGTCAGTTGTTGCTATGAATGGCACAGGAAAGCGAGTTGGAAGATTTACCTCATGTTTTCAACTCTTCAAGGATATCGTAAGTGGGTGATATCGTGATAGAGTATCTGAGCAGTTTGATACCAAAAATTGGTTTGGTTTGGACTGAAAGTGTCCAGATTGAGGGGCTGAATTTGTGGTTATGGTTGGGAGGGAAACCGACAGCACCATGTGGAGGGAACTGACAAGGGGTAATTTCGCGTATCCAAACGCGGCTTGACGCGTTAATTGATTGGCAGTGCCGTAACACGCGTAAAGTGTTTTCTGTGGAGACAGAATTACACACTCCATACACCATAACAAAGTTAGTTCAAAGTGTTCGCGTTATTGTTGCACTACCTCGAAACTTCGGAGCGCAACCTGCAGTCAAACATACTGCTTGCCGATGAGGTAACTGGCCTTTCTCCTCATCTTGTACTTATACAAGTATCAAACCTTGCATCATCCATCAATTCTGACAAATCTGTCATCCGATCCTTTAATTCTTCTTTTCTATTTTATCAATTGTTTCTCGACATTTATTCTTTATGCCGAAGAAAGTAAAGCTCCGTTGCAATCATGTCCTCAGACGCTCCCTCAGCTTCTGCGCCCGCGCAAGATGCGCCTCAACAAGAATCACGAGCGCGCAAGGATAGCTTTTCTGGAAAGTCGCAAACTTCGGAGACATCGCAAACCGCTGCCGAGTAGGTTCATCATTAATCTGGCCTTCCCAACGTGCTCTAACCTTTTATCAGGTTTATTCGATCTCAAGAAGCTCTTGAAGCTGATGCCCGCGAGGCCCTCCCTTACGTATGAGCCCACTCTTCTTCCTTCATCGCCATATGCGCTTACAATGTTTCTAGAGCAGTGATACATGTACCAAGATCCTCGGCCCTCTGCGACAAGCTGTCTTCGCCTGCTTGACTTGCAACTCACCTCCAGCCAAAGATGGCAACGACTGGACTCCCGCCGGCGTCTGCTACGCCTGCTCCATTCAATGTCACGGCGAACACAACCTTGTCGAGATCTTCCAGAAGCGCAACTTCACATGCGACTGCGGTACCAAGCGCATCCCATCGAAAAGCCCCTGCACTCTCCGTTTGAACGAGACAACCAACACCCGAAGTGGGGTTCATTCCGAAGAGCCCGACGTGAACAACAAGTACAACCACAACTTCCGCAATAGATTCTGCGGTTGTGAGTGCGACTATGATCCGTTCCAGCAGAAGGGCACAATGTTTCAGTGTCTCGGTCTAGGAACAGTGGAAACTGGTGGATGTGGCGAGGATTGGTACCATCCAGGCTGTCTCGTTGGTATGGGACCTAACTGGTTCGAGAAGATGGAGAAACCCAAGAAGACAACTCAAGCGGGCGCTGAAGAGGGCAAGTTGACCACGATCAGCGAGGGTAACGAAGAGCAACAGGAGACTACTGTGAAACCTGGAGAGACGAACGGTGCTGCTGAAAATGCTGTCGAGGAAGAGGATGACGATGAAGATGTCCCCATGCCCCCCGGGTTCCCAGAGGAAGATGCTTTCGAAGCCTTCCTGTGCTACAAGTGTGTCGATGCGCATCCTTGGATTAAGCGCTATGCTGGAACTTCGGGCTTTCTTCCAGCAGTGTTTGTCAATCAAACAGACTCCGAGTCGAAGGTTGAGGCAGTCCCTGTCAAAGAGGAGCCTGCTGCTACGACTGAAACAGCACCCACAAGTGAGGGCGCTCAAGAGTCACGAAAGCGCAAGGCCGAAGACGATGCAGAAGAGTCTACAGAAGCCAAACGGGCCAAGAGCGAGTCTCAACCCGAAGATGCAAAGCCCACAGAAGAGACACCATCTGCAGATAAGCTCCCCTGCAAGCTAAACAACCTCCCTCCCGCTCCTCAAGGCCAATTCTCCCTCTTCATGAAAGAAGATTTCCGCGAGGCCTTCTGCCGCTGCTCATCCTGCTTCCCCCATCTCAACCCCCACCCCCAGCTTCTCGAAGAGGAAGAAGTCTACGAACCACCTCTGTCCGAGGACGGCTCCCAAGCAGGAGGCAATGGCGGTGGCTCGCATGGCAGCGGCAGTCTTCTTGAACGTGGCGAGAGTGCACTGCGCAATGTGGACCGTGTGCGTGCCATCGAGGGTGTCATGGCATACAACCACCTCAAGGAGCGGCTCAAGCCGTTCTTCCAGCAGTTTGCAGAGAGTGGCCAGGCGATTGGTGCTGAAGACATCAAGGCGTACTTCGCCAAGCTCAGAGGTGACGAGCAGGGCATTCAGGACGCAGCTGCTGGAGCCAAGGATGGTGAGGGTGATGGAAGTGGTGATGGAGGTCAGCGAAAGGAACAAAGCGGATATTAATTGCTTGGGTCAGGGATCTCAGCATTACATTCCAAATGCGAGTGAGGTTGCCAGGACTGGATATGGAGTTGGGTTGTTCTAGGGATGTAAGAATAGTGTATAGTACAGGCGATATGCCATAGTTTGACACCAGACACGACGAGATACCAAGCTTAATTTTCAGAACCACAATATGCTTCAGTTAGTGTGAGGCTCATACCTGTAAATTCTCGTTATCATGCCCTGTAGTATTGACGCTCTACGCCATACAAGATATCATTTCATAATAGTTCAAAACCACCCAAACAAGGCATAGCCTATGGCCTTCCTAACACATGATATCCATCAATCCTATAGTACATATCCATTCATGTCTTGGGTATCGCTAAATCAAAATATCCCATTTTTACCCCTCCCATACCCCAAAACTCCATCCTCACTGCCCCGTTGATCCTGTACTTGACGCCGCACTCGACGGCCGAGGTGGAAGGGCAGGTACACCATGTCCAGCCCCCGAATCCTCTCGCTGCATCGGAATCCCTCCCATCATTCCCATGCCAATCCCCATGCCAGGTAGCGGCAGCTGTGGAGGCGGACCCTGGCCGTCACTATCCTCAGCCTGGCTGTCGAGCTGCTCCTGTGCCGCCTTAAGGTCCAGTTCATGCAGCCGTTCTTTTTCAGCTGGATCGATAATATCATCATCATCACTCCAATAAGGATCATCGTCGTCAAGTTCAGGCATCGCCATGCGCTTCCAGAAGCGCAACTCCTGGCGATGCGCCTTCTCATCAACGAGTTTGTTCCAGCGCCCCTCGTCCTCATCGTACTTGCGCCGGTACTCGCGCAGGCTTTCGTTGGCTTGGCCTGCGTGGGCCTGCATCTGCCAGATTTGTTCGCGCAGGCGGGCGTTTTCGTCGCGTGCATCGGCGAGTTGCTTGCGGTAGGAACGGTGCCAGGAAGCAACGTCGCTGACGTGCTTTGTCTTGTACTCGTGAAACTGTCGCAGGAGATTGGCCATAGCGTTGGCGTATTGGGAGAGGAGTTTGGCATTGGCGTCACGACTGAACTTTGCCTTTTCGAGGGATTCTGTAAGGAGGGAGATAAGAGCATCGATGTTTTGTTCTTGAGCTGGAGGATATTAGTTGGTGGTTCAGTGGGGAGTGAGATTGTAAATACGTACCATTTATATCGTCTGCAGCGCCTTCAATGACTTGTTGGTTATTGACACCTTGTGTTCTCGCCCGACTCCTCACTCTTCCTAATCCACTAACGATATCTTCTGTAACTCGACGGTTCTCTGCCAGTTGGCGGCTAAGCTCCTCAACCATGCCATAGATGTAATTGAGTTCAGCCTGGTGGCCCGCAGGTGTAGGAACAGGCATTCCGGCAGCCATGTTCGTCCCATTCATACCATTCATCATGGCGATCTGCTGCTGCTGCTGCTGCTGCTGCTGCCACTGATGCTGCGTTTGCGGCGAGTACTGGCTTGGAACTTGCTGCTGATACTGTTGTTGCTGGTAGTGACGCGGCGTAGAGGTGGGAGACGGCGCAGGAGCGGGAGAGGAAGGCGATGATAGAGATGGATCATGGGGGTTCGGACTTGGAGGCGCTTGAAAGCTCATGTCTTGTCCACCCGGGAACCTGGGTCTTGAGCGTTTGGAGAATGGTGTTGGTTGTCTTAGCCTGGTTGGGGATGGAGCTGGATGCTAAATTTGGTATAGCCTGGTGGTTCTCCCCCTCAACTCTGGTACAGTTCACCAGGACTCGGAGAGGCGCAAAATTATTTTACCGATAACGGTGGACCCTCCATTGATAACGGTCCGACATGCAAAAGAGTCCGTATACTGCAATACAGAATAATAGAACCTAAGCATAGAAAGAATAATGAATCAAATCAATAATGGGGCAGTTGGTAGTAATTCGGGTCATTTTAGGTTAAACACCTCTCCAATACCCTCCCATTATGCCTAAAATATCCGTAGGTAGATTTATTTCAACTGATTCAGCTAGCATCTAACATCACCAACACGATAATACTGGCGAATTCACTTCTGAAATGTCTCCTATTTTGATCATTGACTTTTGTATCCTTTTACACGTTTCTCATAACTCCAGTCAGATTGGACTCAATCCGTCAGTATAGTTCTCATGAGAGGCTCATCTAAGCGAGTGACTGAGCAAGGTAGCGACCGTCACTACAATAAGAAAGGAAAACTGTATAAAGCAGGTCATTTACTTCGTTTCGTCATGTCGTTGAGTGCATATGCATTGCACTAGATTCGTAACGTGGGTCCTGTAGTCAGTCACCAAGCGCCAACTTTCTCTCACTCAGGAGTGTCAACCTCCATCCTGTCTTCTGAAGGCTTTGTATCCACGATCACGGTTTCTTCCGGCTGTGAGGCTTCCAGTGTTGGTGTCGAAGTCAGAGTCGACTCTTTCGGTTCAAACACAGGGGGAACAGATACACTGCTGCCACTGGTACCTGCGGCGCCTCCACCCATTCCGTTGCTGGTTGACAAGCGATATTCGCCATCTGCCTTACGCTCAATAATCCCCTCGTCCAATGCCCACTGAGCTAGGAGACCATCCACTCCGAGCCTGCCACCTTCGCCTTTTTCCATGTGTCTGCCAACGTGTTCGGTCCATTCGTCCCAAGATGATGGGCCTTCAAAGATGCTCTGGCAACCTTGCTTCGGGCATGCTGAGCGCTGTGGTGGCAATCGACGCTGCACGAGACAAGACACTTGCATGTCCTTTACGTGCGTGTCCCACTCAGATTGAAGTTTGCTATCACCCTTGGCAATTGCTCTCTTGATCTGAAAAGGGGCGTGCATTCTTCGCAAGTGCTGTGTGAACAAGTCTTTTCGATTAAACTCGTTTCCCTTGCCTTCTGCAGTGCTCTGAGGGCAGGACGAGCAGCGATAATATTGCAAGCAAAGATGTTGCGATGCAATGTGTCGCTTCCATTCGTTCTTTGACCCAAAAGTGCTAGTGCAGCCAGCAAATGAGAACGCGCATGGAAATGGCCTAGTGTGAGCCGCAGCAATGTGTTTCCTTAACGAAGACGAATCCTTGAAAGGAGCATGACTACAATGATTGCAACGGGTGTCCTGTTTAGGGAGTGACCGTCGTGGTGGTTTGACTGTTGCATTGGCATTGCGAAGTGTTGCCAGAGGGTCGTCAGTGCCATGCTCATCGGTCTCGCCCTCTGGCCTTATCTCAGGCATTCCATCGGGAAGAATCGTGCGTGGCCGGTTGATATTTTGAGTTTCGTCACTTCGGTGTCGAACATGGCTCAAGGCTTTCAGTTGCTCAGCAGCTTCTTGCATCTCTGCAGAGTCCTCAACTTCGTCCTTGGGCTTGGCATGACCCCCTGTTGGGTTGACATATGTTGGGGCCGAAGGACTAGTTTGCGGGAGATGCTCCTTTCGCTCCACAGAGTTGGGTGCTTCTCTCACAGCCGGGGAATGGAACGAAATATCATGCCCCTCGTCTCGTCGAACGCGTGCAGGTGTTCCGAATGCATGGTCCCTAGCCTCCAGAAGAATCCGGCCATCCTCTACCTCCCTGGGAGATGGCTTGATACCAGAAGAACCTACAAGCCTGTGATAGAGGTGAATCATGTTGTGGGAGCTTATGTACCCTAAGAAGCAGCATACTTTATCATGTTGCACTACATTCCATATCGAGTGTGGCATGGAAATGAGCAGCATAGTAGGGGGGCCAAGGAACATGCCTTCCACTGCAATCTTATCGCCAAGGGGCGGTGTGCTGTGCAGCCATTGGGAGAAAAACGACATATCTGGACTTGCATCACCAACAAAGGTCGTACAAACAAGCACGCGATGCTCTTCGAACCTGAGGTCGACAACCGACTCTGGGTCAATGAGCTGTTCTTCGCGATTCCCCTGGCCATCTGCGTCGACTCCATTCTGCGAACCTGTACGCATTGGCGCAAGAGCAATACTTTGGCCTTTTCCGGGTGTTAGAGGTATAAAAACAGGATGCTGAGGAGACGTGTGCGTATTTGAGGTGCTGCCATTGGTTTGTCGAGGAGTCTGGACCAATTGGTGTTGCTGCTGCTTCAGCGATAACACCTCCTCGTGCAGTTTCTGCGTCGTAAAGGGGCGCCCACTACTGAGCTTTTGAAGGGCCTCAACCAAGTTGGACGTAAACGAACGCTCTGTACTGTCTGGACTACGGTCTGAGGTGCATGCTGCTATGGCTTGCTTCACACCGTGACTACCGGCCATGGGAGGATCTGGTATGGCGCATGTATCCAGCAACAGTAGGATATCGGACTGTGCATCCTCAAACAGGCAACGGACGCCATCCCATTTTAGTTTTGCGGCATCTTCTCGTGCATTGCTATGAAGAGAAGCTGTCAGAGGCAGGAGGGAGAGCACAATTGAGAAGTGTCCGACTCACCAAGCCCAAAAAAGCTGGCCATCAGAGCTTACGTAGCCCTGGCCAGCATAGTAGATAATGAGTAGATGGTTGACTCTTGCATTTTCAAGAAAAGAAGCCATCTGAACCCCAAGCTTAATGCTAGGATTCGGGACTGTGGGAATGTGCCATCGCTCAGTTCGGTATTTGTACTGCTTCTGGAATACTTGCTCAAGGGCAGCAAGGTCCTCGTCAACAGACTCATCTTCTTCCCACCTTAATAGCAAAACAGAAACGTCAGTGTATGGGTGACGCTCGGTCTGTCTTTGGATGAGCATGGCGGCATCTTGGAGATGTCGCGCGAAGGACTCGAAGTCATGTCGTTCGGAAAGAGGAGCAGCAGCCTCTGGAACTGGATAGTGTTGTTGAGGCGATTCGTGGGGAAATTGTGTTGGCGGCGGCTTGCTGGGAGTCGTGTTGACCTTAGGGGCCAGCTTTCGCTTCTTACTCGAAGGTTCCATCGACAGAGAGGGCAAAGCTGCGAATTCGAGGTGGATGGTCGTCAGCAGGCGAAGCTGGCGGATGTCATTGATCCGAGGTCAGTTTAACGCGCAGTCGAGAACACAATCGACCAGGAAACCGTAAGGTTCGAGCAAGAAAAGTTTGTCTGCTATCTAATCTCTGGTTAAGAATCGATATAATCGTTTTATCAGGAGAAATGCCGGCGTTGAGAAGCGAAGAGCAAGTATACGACGAGGGAATTGAAATCGGACGATGGATGGGAAAAACTTCAGCTCATGGGGAGGCAAGGAAGGACAAAGAGAGAGGCGCCAATGGCAAGAACCGTGGAAAGCCAAAGCTCGACCACTTTGTAAGAGAATCTCAAGGTCGCGAGAGAGGATAAAGAGTAAAGGAAAAGATGGAGGAAATAAGGCTGGGCTCGGCGAGGCTATCGTGGCCGACCTAAGTCGGATAAGATGGGTATATGAGCATTGGCGGGCATTCATTGGCTATTAGCCGAGAAGAGCCAGACTGGAAGTGGAGGAGGCCGCCACTCCAGTCAGCCTCTCTCTTTGCACTGAAGTGAGCTGGGCTGGGTGAGATGGGGCTGTTGGCCTGCTGGCCTCGCACGAAACCAGAGTGTACAGGGCAATGCAGTGAGTGTCTGATCATATATCTGTACTCACTTGAACAACTCCTAGTATGAGGCTATTTCACCACCTTCAGCTGTAAAAATAATGATTTATTTCAGCAACTCCTGGAGGAAAGGTGAGGTAGCTGGAACTACCATGGAGGGGTTGAACGTTGAACTGAGGGGTTTGACGAATGGAACCAAACATGGAAGGCTTCACAAAAGTTCTCAGCTGATAAAGAAAGAGGAGGGAGGAGAAGAAAAGCCTAGATCAGCATTATTTCCAGCGCCTTACCAACCCTGAGCTGCACAAATCATCCTCGGCCAGCACAGCTCACACAGCTAACTTCTCACACCCAAGCCTTGACTACGGCTCAGCCAATCCGAGGCTCATCGTCCGTTCCCCTCTAAACCTCACCATCGTATGCGACGCACCCACAGATTCACTGTATAACAGAATCCTCATACCAGATATCACTTGGTAAAATTGTGGGAAATTATTTACTATAATATACCTTACTCATAAGAAGTCAGATTGATCATATTAACTTGCTACATATTGCAATCATGTTTCCCTCAAGTCTGTAACTCTTAAAATGAGTTCTACTACTAACATCTTCCTTGAAAGATAGGTTATCCCTTCTATACAGTGTGCAGATTGTATCACAGCCCATCTGAATGCAATGCTAACTGCGTGAAAACAAGAGCACCGAGACTGGTCTGGATCTATCCTCAGTGGGCCGCTTCTCGAGACCCTGAAATCTGTTTTGTTGTTGCAGGTTTTTAGCTCAAGCTGATCAGCTTTCAAGGTTTCAACGGCGCAAGCCCCTCAATTGTCTTCTCCCAAACACCCGCCATCGTCCTCGGGTATCTTTTGATCGATATTACAATGCTGCCATGGCATAATCAATCGAAAGTAATGCAGCAGTGAGCTCTGAGAGTGGAGAAACGGCGCATCCAACTCAACCCCCTGGCGAGCGACGTCGACTTGTCAACACGGCTGTGGACAGCCAGCAAGAGATGCTGGCTAATAAACGACGAGTAGGAGAGTAGAACACGAAACGGCCGGGTCAGCAACGAATGAGCGTAAGAGAGAACGCAAGAGGGCCGGTCGGCGGCCTTGCCCTAGCCATGCACTACGGTAACACCGACTGCAGAGGCACAGCTTGTGTCGCCAGTCGCTGTAGGCCTGGAGCTTGATGCATTATGCTCTGACACGGGATCATGCAACTCGAAGCCTCCAGCGGAGGTGATGGATGTCTTGAAAGTCAATGGATTGGTCACTCTGCTATGAGGCCAAATTGGGCTGCAGAGCTGTAGAGGTGATAAATATCACTTGCCTCGCAGCCTCCCTAGCGTCCTAAGCTGCGTCTTGCAGAGTAACATCCAAAACAAAAACAGAGCCTCGGTGTGGACAGGGCTGACGCATCAAAACGAATCCTATTGTCTGAGACGCAGCATTTATCCCTGTTGGTTCAACAAAACTCACTTGCTCAAGTTGCATGTGGAGGAGGCTTCGTCTAACTTTATCTAGCGAAGAACAGCGACGCAAGGAATCCGCCATCCGTATCGTTTGGCAGTGTGACTTGCTCCTTCATTCCTTTCGGATGTGTCTTTTTTTATAATTAGCACCAGCAGGAGGAGAAGGATGCTGATAGTTCAAGATAATAGTTTCTGTCAGGTATTGAAATAGACGCGAGTGTAAGTGGAGGGAGGCTGGTAATTTGGAGTCTGCTGCAGTACCTACTGTGTAAGCAGAGACTTTGCATCTGTTGACTCTTACCATGATCAGATCAGTGCAGGTTTCTATTTCAGCCTCAGAGTGTTACAAAACCTTACTACGTACCTGTGAAAGACCAAGAGGGGATGTGCTTTTATTGTAACGTGTTAATCCATGGACAGATAGAGCTATACGCCAACGGCCATCAGAGCCTCGTAAGCAAAATTGTTAAGCACTGAGATGGATTACGAATTACGAAGTTGAAGCCATAACTCTCGTGTTCCTGCAAGGCGGCTTCGACGAATAGAGACGACACGCGTCTGAGCAGACACTCGTGCAAAGACTCAAAGAGGCAGCCTCCTTTGTGCCGTATGCCGAAGATTGGGCGTTCAACCATCCGCGGATTTCCGCTGAAGCCCAAGAAATCCAGGTACGCCATGTAACTCGATGGAGGCAATTGTGGTTCTCCTGAGTATGACTTGGCTGCCTCATGGGCATTCAGAATCGGTATTCAACATTCCCAATATGGAGACCAGATCGTTACATCCCTGATTCTAATATGAAAACCCTGAAGAAGTGACAGGACAAGACGAGGCTCGATTGTGGGAGTGTAGCGAACACAGCCACAGTCTAAAGTGCTATGCAGCCAATAAGAGCCCTCAGCCAACCAGCACAATATTCCCTTCGGTCGTTCTATTTCCGTGACAGTAAATCCCCTCCAAATTTGTTGGAAAATCCCAGTGATGGATGATAGGTTTCCCGGCGGAGATGTCCCTTTCCGCTGGTTCGAATAGCAGATCACGGACGTGGGCGATTCGTTTCTGCAAACCACAATCCAAGAAGCCAAGCAGATGATATGCACCCTCAGCCGCGGCGGAAAAAAGCCAAAGCTCTTGGAAACGCCAAGGACAATGCATGGCCCGTGAACGGGCGGGAAAACATCATGCCAAGGGTTGGAAAGCCAAGCTTACACAGCCACTCTCTAGCCGTCTCGTGTTCTGCGAACCACATGGGACGGGACGCAAAGGATGGATGTTATCATCGTTTCAGCCCAGTCCATTGGATCCCATGATACGTACGCGTACTAGACAAACAGAGAGAGATTCACTGATCATCGTCTACATCGCCCATGTCTTATATTAAGCGTGCAGTAGCCAGGAGACAGATGTCCAATGTCCAACCCGACCGCTGTCAGGATCCCGAGTGGCGCGTGAGTTTCCAGGCTTGGGCAAGTTCCCGTCGCCTTTGCAGCAGTCAAGAACTCGAGGTTTACAGGGGTTGAGAGGCGCCATCTCGCTGTTCCCTTCCAAGATTTACCCACTGATGAGCCTAAGTCCCGGTGGACGCTCAATTCCGAGAGGTCCGCTCGTTGTTGCGTCAGGGTTTTCAGGGATCCAAAAATGGCTGCCCTGATGAGGCGGGGCAACCTGCGTTACGTTACGTAGTGCGAGCTCTCTAGTCTTGGGTTGTTACTCGCTGCCAGCCAAGAACTGCTTGTTATGACTATGACTGCCTGGCTACCCACAATCTGCCTTACTGTTCCTTACCTTACCAATACATACACGATCTTGAGCTTTCAACTTGTCCAAAACATCAAAGACGACTCATCTTAGCGCACGTGGAGTGATCAGCTTCATCGTCTCTGCACACAACCGCCCACCTGATCTCGATTAGCGACAACAACCAAGACCTTTCACAGCTCTTTTACAACTCTTGCGCAACACTGCCACTTTTCCAAACCTTTGAACCATTGATATCTCAACTTTCTACTCTTGATTGAAGCGCAAGCCGCAACAGAACCACGCCTTTTGCGCCCATGGACTCCGGCGGAGTCAGGAGGAAGGATACGACCAAAGGCCCGCCTCTTCGAGTTCTATCACTCGGTAAGCGCCCGCCAAGATGACGTCTGTTTTGTTTGACCTAGATGCTAATACGCGCCGCAGATGGAGGAGGTGTCCGCGGTTACTCCATATTCATTATCGTGCAGGAGCTTATGCACCGAACTTTTGTCGAAATCGAAGGCCGCGCTCCTAAGCGACACGAAATTCCCAAGCCATGCGATCATTTCGACCTCATTGTCGGTACCGGTACGGGCGGGCTCATCGCCCTGATGTTGGGCCGACTGCGTCTTGACCTTGAGACATGCAAGGAGCTCTACGTTCGCATGACGCGCATGGTTTTCCAGACCGACAAGACTATTGCCGGAATTCCCTATCGGTCGACTTTATTTAAGGCTAGCAAGCTTGAGGAGGCCATTAAGGCAGCTGTTCAAGAACACACCGTCAAGGAAAGAGAGGGTAATGACAGCGCTGAATCTCCCGTCACCAATCCCCTCAACGCCGCTCTCTACTCAAGCGCCGGTGCTGTTCGCCGGAATCAGAGCAATGCAAGCACCGTTAGCTTTAGCGCTCGTAGTCCCGCCTCGCAGATGGCGCAACGGCCATCGTATAACTCAAGATACGGTGATCCCAACGCGCGTCTATACGATCACAGAGAAAACCGTACCAAAACGTGAGCCATCCACTTCAATGGTATTTTAGCTCTCGGGCAGCATCACTGACGTAATTTATAGCGCAATAACAGCAGTTTACAAGGGTTCTCCTCGAGGCTCACCGGCCGCTCTTTTGCGATCCTACGATTCTCGAAAAGAACCTCCTCCCGAGTTCGACTGCAAAATTTGGCAAGCTGGCCGAGCCACTTGTGCGATCGGACTGGCCTTCAAGCCCATCACCATTGGTCAATCCGTTTTTCATGACGATGGCGTAGGCACTTTCAACCCTAGTCCAGAGGCCCTGGATGAAGCTGTGGTCAACGAATGGCCCGGTCGAGAAGTGGGTGTTTTTGTTAGTGTCGGTACTGGCAGACGGCCCAAGGGTAGCGACTCAAATTCGCAGATGTGGTATGAAGGCTTCTTGGGCGATTTTGCCGAGGCACGTAGGAAGTTGATCTCCAAAATCGAGGGTTGCGAGAAGATTCACGAGTACATGATGCGCGAGCACCTGGGAAGGCGGAATGTCAGCATTGACGCCTACTATCGTCTCAACGTTGAAGTGGGTGTTGGCGAGTTTGGAATGAACGAGTGGAACCGACTGGGCGAAATCAGCACAGGTACTCGAAGATACATGTCAAGAGAGCTCGAGCAAAAGATGATTCAGGGCATCTCGTCGAAGCTTGCCAAGATTCACCGAGCCAAGATCCGCCACGCACGAGCTCCTGAAGGAATCCCAGAGCTTGTCAAGTCAACATCGAGCACATGGGAGATGCCTATGGCGTTTGAGCTTGCAGGAGATATTCCAACTACAGTCCCCCTCCCTCACAGCCCTGCAAGCAGGTCGTCGTTCGAATCAGGCTCAGACAGCCTGCACATTCACAACCATAACGGCTCGCCTCGAAGCTCCAACGAGCGCATGCATGCAGAAACGTCTGCACCGCATAACGTTCCTAACTCTCCTCCTCTGGGACCTCGTGGTCCCAGTGCCAGCGCCCCAACTCTACATCCAGAGGACCGCTTGGCGGTGTCATCACCGACGCCAGCGCAGTACCGCGAAGGTGTATCGGGTCAGGACCTAATCGCCATCATGAGTCCGGACGAGTATCCTAGGCCACCTCCAAACATGGCTTCTCCGCCACCGACACGGATTGAACCGCCGCCGCTGCCACCCAAGACGCCTCTCCCGGAGAGCCAGCAGCATCATGGTGGCCGAAGAGTGCCTGCGGCCGCCCCTCCTTATCCTGTAGACGACGATGAGCCCCCGCCAGTAAACATGGCTCGAAAGCCCGACTACAGGGGAAGATAAAAGTCTGAAGCTCCTCTTACAGCACAATTGTTTTTAAAACCAATGATGGAACATTGACGAGATCGGGTTTTACTACGAACTTGAGCCCATGAAAATCCATGAAATGACACCTAGAACGAATATAGGACTGGCGTTGCGGGTGGAGGAATTAGTGATGTGATGATTTTGTTTTCTTCTGCTTCTGCATAACTAGATACCACCTGGTTTTTACTTTGATACGAACCTTTGAACGTATGTTATGAAATTGATGGATGCTGGGACTTATTATCTATGTATCTGTTGGCCAATCTGGCTGTACTTGTATAATGGACTGGCTTATGATGTGGAAATTGTGTACACCCTTGGGTAATAAGAAGAAAATAACAAATGAGATTTCTAAAGGATTTCTTTTCACTATTTATGGGCTCCTCGAAGGATTCGAGGCTGGTGTTCAGATGACGGGACGGCTCGCGGCAACATCGGGGGCCGCTGAGGTTCTTCCCGGGGTCTAGGCCTCGATAGATCGTGGGATCAGAAGTCGTACAGGATCCCTGCTTGCCTTTGTCTACGACAACGTGTTTCCGGGGGATGATCTAAGACTCTTCTTATACGTTCTT
Organism: Fusarium sp. NRRL 53497; assembly: GCA_013184445.1. NCBI lineage: Eukaryota > Fungi > Ascomycota > Sordariomycetes > Hypocreales > Nectriaceae > Fusarium > Fusarium sp. NRRL 53497. The sequence goes on from JABCJZ010000139.1 coordinate 174,315, forward strand.
ATACGAACTCGCGCACGGTTCCTTTGTATCGTGAGCTGTACAGGTTGTCTAGTGAGACATTTGTGAAGAGGAGCTCATCGTAAGGTAGCAGTAGTGAGTGGCATAAGGCTTACCACGAGGGAGCTGAAAGCTAGGGCCTTGAGCTAAATGTTAATCCATTCCCAATCCCCCGTCCGTCGGTATTCGCGATGGTGCTTGACCGTTTTGGGGTAGCTCTCCCATTTAACCTTCGATTCATCTTTGAGCTGATTGTCTCTTATTGGAGAGATTGCTTCAAACGTTTCTGGCTAGAGCGTTAATCAAGTCGAGACTCTTGATCTAGGACGATTGCCGAGTCTGCAATCAACAGAGATGCATAACGCCGACATCACTATTACTTGATAGAATTGGGTCTGGATTTCTTCCAGGCAACTTTGTTCTTTCTTTGTTCTTTCAACTTTCTTTGGTGCAGACCCGCTAAGGAAGAGGAAAATGCAATATATTGTCATCGTGATTGGATCTATGATCGACATACAGATTAGACACAATCTTTCTTTGTTCTGTTCTCCTTGGCAAGCCAGGTCGATATTGTCAAACGCCTCTAAAGAATTGAGGGTTTGCCATCTTCAACGTATCGTACAAACCGGAGAAAAACAAGTCTCTTGACGCATACTAGGGTAACATCAAGTTACATCGCATCCATCGCATATCCAAGGAGGGCCTACTGCACTGTCTGTTCTCCCTGCGTCCGCGGAACTTGGCGGCAGAGACACGCATACACCCACTCTGCGCTACGCTGCACTGCAACCAGACAAGGCTGCGACACATCCCTCCCCTTCCCTGGACTCGAAAGGACAGGCCACATCCGCCCATTACCGCGTTTGGTCAGGTCAACAAGCGACAGCGCTCGGCCTCGCGCTTCATTCAGATCAGATATATTCTTATCTGCTCAGCTCTACTCTTCCCATCTCGTTTCATTCCTCTGTGGAAACAACATGGCTCTCAATTGAACCCTAACACTTCGGGCTTCAGTCGTGAGCCCAAAGACATCCACCCCTATATCTCAGATTGTTGCTTAACAGATGCAGTTTGCATCAAGACACAAAAACTACAGAACCAACAACACCAACACCACCAACACCATCCATCCTTGTTGACCCCTGGCCCGCTGTCAACCAACAACCTCACTCAGTGTCTCTGACCGGTGCTGCTTTGGCGAGTGCTAAGCCAATCATCCCCTTGAGTTGTGTCAAGGGGACACCGAATATTACCGACCATCGACACTTGACATTTAGGTATCACTACAGTTAGTTGGTGGAACGATGATGCCGGTACTTGGAGCCACGCCGATGCAAGTCGCACCTCGACAACGTGCTCCGCGACAAACGTCATCGTGCCTTGAATGCCGTCGTCGCAAGCAAAAGGTGAGTTACCTTCATATGATATTTATCTTAATTGAAACCTATATTGCACGTGGTATAGGTTTGGCTCATTCAGCCTATTTGTTGGCCACTGTCTTAATAGTGAACCTCCGCACGAGACCCATGCTAACATAACAATCTCATAGTGCTCTCAGAGTCAGCCGTGTACAAATTGCTTTCGTCGGTTTCCCAGTCCAGAATGTATATATGAAGTCAAGTCTTCGAAAAGGTCAGTGTACTATTTTTTTCGTGATTGAACTATATTCTCCTTGCTCTCTCATGGCTCTCTGTTTCGTCACGACTAACATATCTTCAGAATTCATCCGCTGGCTCCACGTCCGAAACCACCTACAGTGGTAGACGTGCGAGAAGGTCCATACTCACATCTCAATCCTGCTTCTATTCAAGATGCTCTCTTATGTCTCGAGGATGATCGACCCCAGTCATCCTCAGAATCTAACACATCCGTTGCAACATCAGCTACACGGCCACGAACTGATCTCTGGTTACCTTACAAGATCCTGTCATCAGAAGATGGTGACGACGATGACACCATAGCGCGATCTGTCCAAATCATTACGAAACACAGCATCAAAGGTGCCAAGCTTAATTACTCTAAGGAGCGGGTTGCAGAGATAGAATCGGCCTTTCATGATCATCAAGGTCAGCACTTCATTGCTCCGCCAATTGAGGGTTCAACGGCACAACTGGAGTATCTTCCTATGGAGCCTACAAAACTGAATAAGGAGCTGGTCCGTATACGTAAGTTTAAATCTGTCAAAACCTCCTGATTGTTCACTAATTTCATCTTGCCAATAGATCTGCAGCTACTGTCCCGCTTCAAATGCGCAGTAGACGGAAATCCTGACCCCGCGAATGAGTTCATGAACTCCTGGATCCCCTGCACTTTGCAAGATCCTTTTCTTCTGCAAATCGTTTTATTCACGTCATCCTGTTTCTTATCTGAAACTCGCCATTTTACAAAGGCGTTGCAATATGCACATAAGCACCGGGTCTACCAAATGCTCAACTCTCAACTCAGGGATCAAAAGTCACAGACGAGCGACAATCTGATCCTTGGCGTCGTTCAGATGATCGCTGACTCGTGGTACTGGGGCGCGACGTGTGATCTGAAGGCTCATCTTGGCGGCCTGAAAGAGATGATCAAGATGAGAGGTGGACTGACTCAGCTCGGTTTGCGTGGTCATCTGGCCAAGATGATCCTCATGTAAGTTGATGCACAGTATCTGTCAAGAGATATGTCCTTTGGGCCGCATCCCTTGTGTTCTCAACTCTCGTCCTAAAGATGGCTAACGCGTATAATAGTCACGATATTGTTATGGCGCTCGCACATGAGATCAAACCCTCCATCTATGGACATCCTCGCTTTGAGTTCCGCGATTCTCGAACAATGCCTTTCAAGACCGCATTCAACACACCTTTCATTTGTAACTGGCAGTCTTTCAGAGAATGTTCAAACTCTTTACAACTACATCCGAGCACCGCTCAAATCCTTGACGATATGAGGAGTCTGTTCTCGGCTGTTTTAGCTCTACCACGGAACCCAACCTCCGAGCAAGTCCGGAGGGTCACCTCAACGGCTCAATGGTTTCACGAGAGAATACTAGATCTCCCGGAAGATACGCCCTCGCTACGATCTCCGAGACCGTCTCAATCATCTCGGTCAAGTTCAGTCTCGAGCCCGGGCAAATCCCCAGGGTCCATCCGAACTGACAAGTCTTCGCCACCTATCGAGCTTCCAGATATCATGTACCGCGTCATCCGGAAGGTAGCTCTGATCTATTGCACATCAATTCTCAACCGCTCTCCGATTAGTTCCGCTTGCTCTGAGCAGGACGTGATGATGATCTGGGGTTCCATTTGGCAGTCTGGTTTGGCTACTTGGAAATCAGTACTCGGTATCTTTGCATGGGTTATGATTGCCCTTGCAACGAATTGCCACAAAATTGGACCAGGTCGTCTTATCAAGACGTTAACAGTGTCAACTATGATGTCCATTGGGATGGAAAACTGGGATATTTTCATCCATATAGGAAAAACGGCTTTTAGGTTACAAAGATGGCTGGCAGGAGGAAGAGATGACAATAGTGCAAAGGGCCTCATGGGAGGAGAGAAGGTGGTGGATAAGTATGGCTTCGCTATGCAGGACGCCTTGCCAACTGTTGATATACCGGTTGATGTTGAATCATGAGATACCTCGGTATCCTCTTCAGACGCGGACAACGGCTTCGAAATGCAAAGTTTCCGGCTTTGGCCACCTACAGATACAGATCAACGCTGCAGATGCTCAATGACGACATGTCTCAGGCGGCCAACGCTGTTGTATCCGCTCCACTGCAGCTTCTTGTGAGACCACGAAAACTGTCAAATACTCGCTTCTTCCTCAAAAGGTCTCGCGTAGACGACTGTCTCTCATCTACTTCTTACAACACAGGGTAGGCACCTTTGAGTGCGCGACTCTGAACCGTCTACTACATAGATAAGTAGTACAATGTGCGACTTCACTCGACTTCGGCAGGAATTACCACATGGTAATACTCTTCTACCTGGATATGAAGGCTACGAGGAAGTATTGAAGAGATGGAGCGCGGCTTGTGTGAAGAGAGCAGTATGTTGGTAACAACAAGCTCTTTGATGATACTAACACAGCATAGGCAGTAGTCGTCATGCCAGTTAACTCTCAAGAAGTATCTTCAGCAATCAAATTCGCAGTTTCGAATAAAATGGCAATGACCGTCTGCGGCGGTGGTCATTCATCGAGTGGCGCCTCTTCGTCCGAAGGCATGGTTATTGACTTGAGGAAGATGCGAAAGGTCAAAGTTGATACAGAAGCCCTGACTGTTGAATTCGAGGGGGGTTGTCTTTGGAAAGATGTCGATACTGCACTCGAGCGACATGGCCTAGCGACAGTAGGAGGTGTTGTCAATCACACGGGGGTCGGAGGACTTACCCTGGGCGGAGGTCATGGTTTTCTTACACCGCGCCATGGTCTTACCATTGACAATTTGTTGAAAGCAGAGATTGTTCTTGCGGATGGCAGAATGGTCGAAGCGTCTGAAAATACGCACCAGGATCTGTTCTGGGCTATTCGAGGTGCTGGTGCACAGTTCGGGGTAGTCACCCGCTTTGTGTCTCGAGCTCATCAACAAGGCAAAGTCTGGAGTGGAACACTGGCATACCCAGCTGACAAGTTATCTGATTTATTGAAATTTGCGAACGAGTTGTATGAGAGAGCCAACTCGGAAGGGCATTGTCTTGCGTTAGGTATTGGATTCGGGGAAGATGGGATGACTCGCATTGTGTCTGCTATTCCTTTGTTTCACGGCCCAGAAGCTGATGCCAGGCGCTACTTTTCTGGTCTTCTTGGGTTCGAACCAATCGTTAACAATACGGAGATGATGACGACGGCGAAAACGAACACTCTCCTGAACTCGGTTATGGACCATGGCATCAGACGACTCATGGGATCAGGCAACATCATGATGCCCCTCGACATCGAACCAATGTTACAAACAGCAGAAACATTCTGGCAATTCTGCGAGGCACACGATGGAATGGACAAGTCTGTTATCGCTATCGAATTCTTTCCAACAGATAAGATCCGTCAAGTTCCCCAGGAGGCTACAGCCTATGCGAACAGAGGAGACTACTACGACGCCATGACCTCTTTTGCATGGGAGAAGCCAGATTATGATGCAGAGATACGACAATTCAATCGGAGCATTTGCAAGAGGATCCGCGAGACAAATGGGTATCAAGCAGCTGCGGGTGGACATTGGAGCAAAGGACCAGTAGGCGTGTATATCAACATCGAGGCGGATAGTATTTCGCCCAAGGATGCGTGGGGAGTCAATTTATCGCGTCTGAGGGAGTTGAAGAGGAAATATGATCCGAACAACGTGTTTAATAAGTGGCATGGTATTGCTGAAGGTTAAACTGGCTCGGTATCGTGAGATTTGACATGCACGAATGGGGACAGTATAATGAATGTTCTTTTGTTATCACTGCGATTTGTTCTTAAGCTTTGTTGGATAGATTCTGAGATTACTCGACTGAATAACCATTCTCTAAATATTCTTATTGTTGGGTTTGCTATTGCAGATGCTTTGTAATAGAATCAGGCCGTACTCACACCCCTTCCGATAGTGTTACAACACCGATATTTTGACGCTGGGAACTATGTACACGAGAATGGCATATGCTATCTGAACCTTACAATATATGCAATACTCAATCTAATTATGACCTTCTGTACAAAGTAAGGATCTGGAAACATTCATGTCCCTACCCTACACTCCTTCATGGGTTTTGCGAGACTTGATAGTCCACGATCCTAGTTACAAATGACCTGGTGGAGTAGGATAGCCTGTGCATAGAGAATCAGGCTAACCATAGAAGTGAGTTTCTTCAAAATTCCGAACTATTCCTAATCATTAAGCTCAGTTCACTCTAGATAGCCTCAGAAACGTGCAAAGTGATTCCGAGTTTAATCACACTACAGGGTAAATTACGTGGCACGATAACTACACCACACACGGTGTTGATGAGACAAGCGAAGAATAGAGTTGAAAAGAGGCGATTGCCTTTAATGTGAGCAGTTTCAACTCTCGACGGTCTACGGATACTAACTGTCAGCAGGTTGGGAAAGCTTTGTTGAACCGAACGCCAGCCGCCACACTCGGGAGGCCGAAAGTCACACGCCAGAAGCGGGCCAATATTAGCGGAGGGATTAATTGAGTTTCGGTTGCGTTGCCAGCCGGACAAACTACGACTTGGAATTCCAAGAATCACGATGTTTTGAGTATTTTGCTTGGCAATGATCGCGAGACGCAGACGACATACCAGGAATGACCAATATTGGCCGAGACAGACTATGGCACGCTAGTGAATGCGTTCCTGGACCGGAGATAGAATTCAGGGCTTAGGTCATGGGACTAGTGAGAGACATATGGCGCGACAACAAACGGAACATGCCGTAAGACCAAACATGATTTTGCGATATGTCACAGTACCTACCTACGCAGTATGGGCTATCTGAGCTTGGTTTAGACAAGAGACGCCTGACGCGACGGAAAATGTTAAAAGGTTGGATTTGTGGGGGTCAATATGCATTCATGGAGGATCTACAGGGGATTTGGGTGGAGGTTGAATGTAACGGTATCGTGATGTTATGTTGATGTTGGTTGTGTTGTGTTGATGGGCGTGTAAGTCAAAGTTCTTGTCTTACAAGTGGTGTCATGAGAAGAGGTCAAGGGACTGAATGATTATTGATCAAGGTGTAGTTGCAGCTAAGTTGCGCGAGGCTCACCCAACTCACCGCATACCGAGCCCTAGAGGAAAAAAGCAAAGCAATCGAACACCGTATAAAGTAACAGGCCACTTTGATGATGATGCATTGCGTCGCGCACAGGTACAGCATTGGATATTACACACTCCGTACTCCGTACAGCAGCAAGTTACAGAGTAGCTACGGAGAGTATAATTAAGTTAAGTTAGCTGAAGAAGCCACGGGCTTTACGGAGTCAGATCCGCGGCACAGAAGAGGCCAACGGTTGCGATGCCTATGTTTACCAAAACAGTACAAGCGCGTACGCATCGCGGTAGTTGAGTAGGGTCCTTCTTTTATCTTTATCTTGTTTTATTCTGTGTTTCATGGCAGATACAGATGCACACGCCCTGCCACACCAGCCCTGCTTTGGGCAATTGCAACATCAGCTTCTTTCATGCGTCCTTTTTGCTTCTATGCAGTATGCATGTTGGCTCGGTGTCCACCGTACCCGCTGATTTGATGTTGGCAGTCAAGGTTCGGGGGTGGAGTTTGCGAGTTTCAACCTTACAGTACACCGAAAAACTGTCCCCGGGGAACGGGAAACGGGATATTTATTTGTGTGACGTCAGTTTCGATAGCGGCGGTGAAGGATGCGATGTTACCACGATGAGTTTATGGTGCTGAGTTATTTCCGTGGTGTTTTGGACTAGCAACGGTTTCATACAAGCACAGGACATATCTACTAACAAGTCCAGATAACTACCTTCCTTACTTAGATGACTAGGTAGGGGTATGAGAGCCTCACTTGTATATACTATAATGAATAATGACTACTAAATTAATGATAAAAACTTCAACATATATGTGAATACTGAACCCTTTCATCCCAGATAAATCTCCCCCACGCAGACCAACAAAACAAGGTGGAATCAATAGTGGGGGTTCCATGATGGAGGGGAAACCCCGCCTACAAGACATCATCACTCCTGTTCTCTCTATTCTCTCAGAGAACTGCCGACATATGATAGCTACACATTGGATAGTCCTACAGTACCAGTTTCAACAAAAATGGCTCCTATCGGCGTAGCATTGATAGGCGGAGGCCTGTTCGCTAAACAGGCACACATGGTAAACCCCCAACCATGACCAATTACGTATGCAGAATGCTGAACGGAGGGCCTCCAGCCTGCCATCATGAAGGCAGATAACCTTACCCTCAAGGCGATCTACTCCCGATCTCTCAAGTCTGCCAAGGAGACGGCCGCGCTGAACACCCGTTCCGGCCAAGACCCGGACCTCTACTCGGCCGATTCGGGATCCGGCAAGTCTTTCGACGACCTTCTGGCCCGTGATGATATCGACGCTGTTATCATCGCCCTACCCATCCCGAGCCAGCCCGAGCACGTCAAAGCTGCTCTGGCTGCTGGCAAGCATGTCCTTGCCGAGAAGCCCGTTGCGCCGACTGTTGCAGATGGCAAGAAGCTGATTGAGTACCATCGTGGTTTGGGGGGCAAAGCTACCTTCTCCATCGCCGAGAACTTTCGCTACAAGCCCTCGTTTGACTATGCTGCAGCGGAGGCTGCGAAACTCGGAAAGCTGCAGCACTTTAGTGTACGCGTGTTCTTTTACATGAGTGCTGAATCTCAATGGTATGGTACTGCTTGGCGAGCAAAGCCTGAGTTTCAGGGTGGCTTTTTACTTGATGGCGGAGTGCACTTTACTGCTGCGACGAGACAGCTCCTTACTGAGCCAGCAGTTGATGTGGCAGCCTTCACGACTCAGACGCAGTCTCATCTACCACCCATCGACACAGTCAACGCAGTAATCCGCCTCAAGAGCGGTGTGAGCGGCACATATCAGCAGACATGCGGATCCAAGATGAGCACCTCAGTATTCCAGTTTGGCTATGAGAAGGGTTCCGTGGTTGTAGATGGCGACAAGGTAACTGTCACGCCGTGGGATAGTGAACCGAGCGTCAGAGAATTTGAGAGGACGAGTGGTGTGGCTGAGGAGGTTGAGGCGTGGGCGAAGGCGTTGGTGGAGGGAACACCGGATAAGAGGCAGAGTGCTGAGGAGGCGTTGGCGGATCTTGAGTTTTTGGAATTGATGTTTGAGAGTGGACTTAATGGAGGGGAGGCTAAGAAGTATGAGTGTCAGTTGTGAGGTGAGATCTAAGCGATGAGTGGTGTATGTCGCCGGGCCAGTAATAACATGTCTGAAACACGAATTGGGTATGGAGATATCAGCTCAGAATAACAAAAATGAACAATTATGGTCTATCATGTTGAATCTGTGGTACTACACTTCTTGACTTCTATTAGCTATGTGTGTAGGCTATGGTTCTTATTACGGCAATTCATTTAGCTACCTAACTATGCTTGTGTTGCTCCACATCGGCTCAGAATACTCGACCTTAATCTCAGAGCTTAGACTTTGTATTAATTGCGTCCTCATCAACAACCAGCTCCTGGAGCTTGTCTCGAAGCGTTTGCGCCATACCATCCTTGAGCGGTCTATTCGTCTTGCGGTCGACATAGACCTGCACAAATCCCCCTACAGCCTTGACCTCGTCCACGCCCTTCTCAAACAGAGCAGTCTCATACGTGACACTGGATTTGCCTAGCTTGTTGACGCGAAGGGCAAGCTCGGCGACAGCAGGATACGCGATGGATGAGAAGTAGTCTGTGTGGGTGTGTACACACATACCAAACTGCTGTGCTGTAGGAGGATGCAGACCACAATTCTCAATGAGGTATGCGTTGATGATGGAGTCGAATCTAAAGGAGGTTAGTTGCCGGAGTTTCAAAGTTGGTAGGTGGATCGTCACTTACAGAAAGTTGTAAACGGAATTGTTCATGTGGTCATACATATCATTGTCGTTCCTATTGGTAAAGAGGGAGTCAGTCTATTGAAGCAAAAAGAATAAATACATAAACCCAATTTCATTTGGGATATGGGTATGTCACTGTGACAGAACATGCATTCCGCGATTTGCGTAACGAGGCGCAAACTCACCATCGTGTGCGGTAGTCTAGGAAGAAACGATAGTCCTCTCTCTTGCGGGCCTTGAGCTCCGCTGGCGATGCCTTGTTACCCATTCCGCGTATCGATTTCTGGGGTAGACTAGGTACGGAATGTTTCCTGTCGGTCACGTTCTCGACCGTGGCTTTCGCTTATGGTGCTCCTACGATACGAAGGGCGTGTTCTGTAGAAAATAACCGGTAGCGCCGTCTTGGCCTTGGTAGAGGCGTGAAGTTTGTTGACGCTGCCAAGAGATAAACAATCAGGAAGAAATGCCACTGAGATAATGAGTCTAGACTTTGGTCAAGGGCTGAGATGAGGATTGATCTCTGGAGCTGCCATGTGAAATATGGGTAGCTTTGCAGTCTGGGCCTTTGCGTGTTCGATGTTGTTTATGTCTTTCGATGAGGTCAAGGCCCCAGTATTTCAAAATCGAGAAACAAGGGCAGATCTCACAAGAAGGGGGATGAGTTGAAATGGAATAAGATGAGATAGAGAAGCAATGAATTCCTGGGGTATTCACGTTTGGACGTGTTCCGAGGTCCTGGATTCCGCAACCGAAAAAGGAAAAGCCGAGGTTTACTTGAACTGAACTGAATGAATGTTTGCTTGGCAGCCGTCCTGGGAATTGATTATCAACAGTTGGTTGTTTGCGGGGGGCTTGGACGGGAGAGTTAGTGGACGGTTTGCCTAGATCTCAGGCGTAACAGCTAAGTTCGGGGGGGGCTCAGATCCGAGACGCAGCGCCCGTGGAGGGCCTGGACTGGACACCTAAAGGCCAGTGCTCTCAAGCCCAGTCGTCAGTGGACTCTAGATTTTGGCGGGGGAATCTTGAAACATCTGCCATCCCGGACAAATGACGGCTTTGCCTTGTTCTCCAAGGGTCGTGTCAGGCTCTTTTTGGCGCAAAACGCCTAGACCGCCCAATGATGGATTGCCTAGAAAGGACGAGGGTCCCTTCCTGCCGCATGCCACCGCTCGTTACTGCCGTTAACCTAACCCACAGAAAAAGATATCACCAGAATTAAAGACATTGTTTGCAAGGGAGTCTCGCTAATCCCCGGGCCTACGTAATAAAGAAGATATCGGGTGTTCTGCTCCTTCTTTCACCATTTCCGAGGAACGCCCTTCTTTCCGCATTTCATTCATTACTTCACTCATACCGCTGCCTGCCACGCAGGAGCAAAAGCGCCGCAACAAGCGCCGCATCTCTCTTTCCCTGCAGCTGAGGAATGAGGGCTGCTACTCTTCGCCTCGGCCCGCACTCCTCCGCACTACGCAGATCACAGTCCCTGTCCAGAGCCTCCTCGTTACCCCCTCACGAAGGACGCCCCTTCGCAATGATCGCTTCGTCTCCTAAGCCTGAGGACTCGCCCTCGGAAGAGCACTTCTTTGCGAATGCTTTCCAGGATCTTGATATCCAGGGTGACAAGGGTTTCACACTAAGCCCTGTCCTAAGCCAGCCAAACTCCGATTCACTACAAGCCGCCACTAACAGTAATAAACAACAAAATCAGAGACGGCCCAAGCAAAAGAAGAAGCAGGATCCGCCCAAAGTATCGGACTCGGACGAGCCCCTCATTACACCAGTGGGAGATCCGTGGCCTCGACCTTACCATTTTGACGGAGATGGATTGCGTCGGGTAGTTCCATACCACTTCACTTACAACACACACTGCAAGGAAAGATGGCGAAACAGGCCCCTCCTTGACATCTATGAGTCTGAGTTTAGGGACCGCCCGCTTGAGTATTATCGGCAGTCTATGGTACGGGGGACTATCTTCGTCAACGGCCGGCGTGTCGGGCCCGATTATATCCTCCGAAACGGTGACATGATCTCCCACACCCTGCACCGGCATGAACCTCCAGTTACAGAGGACCCTGTGCAGATCATTCACGAGGATGAAGATATGATTGTTATCAACAAGCCTGCGGGTGTCCCCGTTCACCCCGCTGGTCGGTACAACTTCAACTCGGTTGTTGAGATTATGAAGTCAGACCGAGGCCCAGCATTCTTGCCATATCTCTGCAACCGCCTGGACCGCCTCACAAGCGGTATCATGTTCATCGCAAAGAATCCAACAGCTGCGTTGGAGCTGGGCATCAAGATCAAAGACCGTACAGTAAGAAAGGAATACATCGCTCGAGTGATGGGCGAGTTTCCTGATGGTGAGGTTGTCTGCGATCAACCTATCCTGCAAATATCCCCCAAGCTTGGCCTTAATAGGATACGCGCGAATGGCAAGACTGCGCGAACGGTGTTCAAGAAGTTGGCCTATTATCCTGCCGAGGGAGAGGACGACGTAGAGGAGCGCCCCAGGACTCCTGAACAAGTTCAAGATGAGAAACACCGCCCTTGGGTCAATAAGAAGGGATACTCCATTGTTCGATGTCTCCCTGTTACGGGTCGCACTCACCAGTTGCGGGTTCACCTTCAGCATCTCGGCCATCCTATTCAAAACGACCCTATCTACGCTAACCGACGGGTCTGGGGCGTCGACCTGGGACAGAATGACGCCGATGCAACACAAAACACAGATGAAGACATCGTCAGCCGTTTGTCTCGAATGGGCAAAGATGAAGTAGCCGAAGCTGTTGCTTATTACGATGCCTTGGTGGATAAGTATGAAGAGAAGAGAGCTGAGAAGCTTACAGGCCAGCTCTGTGACATATGCGAGACACCTCTATACTCAGACCCTGGCGAACATGAGCTGTCGCTATGGCTCCACAGTCTACGGTACGAGGATGCAGGTGGCAGTTGGTCCTATGTGAGCCCGTTGCCTCGATGGGCGCTTCCACCGGAGGGAATGAGCGGCCCAACATCGGTGGGCGGTATGGAGGAGTTGGTGGAGGCGGTTAAGGATGAGAACCCCGAGATATCATGATAATCCCCTACAACAAGCACCAAGCAACTACAGATACCTACACTGCATACTACGGCCATCGCGTGGACAACGCCACCAAATAGAACGAGAGGGCAACTCGTAGATACAAATGAGCAGCTGAACATACAATACATCTCGGATAAGAGGTGCTATCCCGCCGAACCTATCACAGACAAGAGGCTATCCCTGGAGCTGGATGGAGCTCCAGGGTGATGAGGATCCGATATCCGGGTTATCCTGTGGATCTACTATTCGTGACCAGGGTCGGCCTATCCCCGTCAGTAATACAGGCAGACTATGACTATTTGGTTGTGCGTGAGCTTCCTAGACCGTATTGGAGGCTGAGCCGAGATAGGGCTTGGCTTGAATCCCTTGAATATTCAAATTGGCAACCCAAGGCCTTTGATGTCCTGATTCTAAGCATCCGACCGATACCTGTTTTTCCTGTGGCGTCCGAGATACCCTTCGCCCGGAGCGCGGTGCTCGTAACAGATAAGCCCAAAGCCTAAGGCAAGCCAGTGTGATTCACGATGGTTATCAACGGGCACTTGCTAGAGGCCCGATCGACGCCAACGGCGCAACATGAAGCAGCCAGCTTGGAAGCCACCTACCTGGAAACACCTCTCCCTCAGCTCGGGACGCCTTGTGATTTGAAGCGGAACTGGGAGGACCCATAGCCAATGAATATCGGAGGACTGGCTGGATTCAAACCAAGTGCCGCAATCTTTAACGGGGCAGAAGTCAACCAATGCGGAGCGGGGCAGTCAAGGCACAAGCTCTCAACCAACGCATTCCATAATGAACCGAAGATCAGGACATTAAGACCATAGAAAGATGGATCCGAATGTCGAGCACTATGCCTTTGCCAAGACTTAAATCAACCAAAGAACACCGCGATGGCCGCCTTGGCTACGAGGCTTGTGAAATAGCTTGGGATAGGGTCGATGATGAACGGGTCTAAGATTGCTCGAGGCTCCGTAGGCCAGGGCCGGACCTAGATTGTCTAACTGGCTGACAGACATCAGTGGATGGAGAAACACGACTCCGATTCCCAAGCCATGATAGTGGACGATACATGGGGTAAAGGTCATGGGTTATTGCAGATCATCACGGGGATCTTGGGCCGGGCATTGATTATTGCAATTATACGGATTGAAGCCTCACTAAACACTTGCTGGCGTTGGTATCCATCACGAGGAGTAAGGCAGGCCCCCTGACAGGGTTCGACAACGCTCACTGCCTTACCCACTGCCTAAAACAAAAAAGACCAACTCAAGTCGAATCACATCATTTCACATCAAGCTCCACGAGGCATGGGTTTAATCATCGTGAGCAAGGGGTCCATCTTCTAGCACAGCAACGGAATTGTGGCTGGTGAGATATGGATCATCCAGCACGCAAGCAAGCCATGATCGAGCCTGCGGGTGACCATTTGGTCTTTTCTAATTTCTGGGGTACAGAAAACATAGTTCATGACTGGGAAATGTTTGCTTTTTTCGTAACCTGCTCCACGGGTGCGGTTCTCTTTACCCTTGGCAGCAATTCCTATTTGGTCAACGGCAGTCCCAAGTTCCCGGGTCGCTGTTGGTTTTGGCAATCGGCTCGCGAAGCTAGACTCTAGTTGATGGGGAATTTGGTTCAACTTCTTGGCGGAGCGAAACTCAAGATCGAAGCTTTCTTTGCTAATGCGACGTTGAGAAAGATCGAAGCAAGATTCAAGTTGGCAGTGGGTGGAAGATTGCTCTAGTCGGGCAAGCCCTGCTGTGATGGCCATGGGTGACAACAAGGAACCCTTCAATCAGACGTCATTGATGCAACGCGACGGTGGATAGATATACTGAATACGGCTGCAAAAGGATGGATTTGCTGACGATTTCAGCTGAGGGGCACGCATCAAAATCAATTCAGCTCTCAACTGCCGAGGCGTGTTGGTTGTCATTATCAAGAATAAAGTACAACGAAACTTGGTGAAGCCATACCGGTCCGACGTACGCGTAACAATTCTCACGAGCTGACGTGCCTCAACGAGATGACGACATGCAGGACGTTCTGCTGTCAGAGTCTGCCGCGTTTTCGGGGAACCTTGCAGAGAAGATTCTTTTTTTCTTCTCTGAAAGTCTGAAAGAGGGAGCTCACCTGCATGGCGAAACTCAAAGGACACAAATCACCTGTCAACAGCGGCTCACCACGGCCTTCAGTTTTAGGGGGCCATCCTCAAAACCGCTGTGCTAATCCTTCTGGGCAGGTTCTCCTGGCTGCGCCGCAGCATAGACTTTCAGCCCCGAATTTCGACCGTAGATTGTGGTTGTTGTCTTGCTTTTTCCACCGGCGACTACGAAATGCGTTGTCTGGTTCATCAATGCTAAAGGTCCGAATTGCCACGCTGAAAAGTGAGCGAGTGCATCTTGCATATCCGAGTAGTCTATAGTGAACTGGCTTCGGGCTTGAGGGCATCAACTCGAAGGAGGCACATTTTCCGCTGTGTCTGAATGACAGGCTCTGTGCGCTGCAGCAGCCAAGTACTCGTGTACTGTCCTGTCCTGTACATACACGGGGGATCTGCAAGGAGTGGGTTTTTGAATTGTTTCTTATTGATGTTGGCGGGGAATCCGAAGAGTGCACGAAATGATACTCCGTACAGAGAAGCGAAGCATGTGCGTTGGCATCTCATCTGTGGATTGGTCGTTGACCTGACCGCAAGATGGTCAACTACGGTGCTCACAGATCAAATAAGCGGCCGTGATGATGCCATACTGGGGGCGGTTTGGATCGACGCCGTCGTAGGATGGGAGGATACGACTCGCGATAGGTATGGCTTGTACCGTTTCCACTTGATGGCAACGCTCCCACGTTTTGTCAACTTCTGATACTGTACTAAACTACAGTACGAGCGTCTGGTGGTGGTTTGCTTAGGCCTTCACTCACTGATGCCCCCCTGGTTCCACGTGCTCCACCCACTACACTACGATCCTTGGATCACTGAGAAGCGTGCTCCTCCAAGTCTCCGCGTAGTTAGAACCGCGAAGCGCGCTAACTAGGGAGCCGTCACTGAGCCTGACCCCGGCCCCGACTACGCCGGATATCGGCTAGGTTAGTGGGATGAAAGTCTATTTCTGCAGGGGTCATAGGCTACACGCTACAACAGTGGGTAGTGGGGAGGATTTGGTAGGGATGGGCTGTCGATTCAGTGCTCCAGAGTGTCATCTTGGTGCCCTGGGACTTGTCCATTTTACCACGCTTCTGGGGGAGTCCCTGGGGGCCACGCACTTCAAGCAATAGTACGGATACCTTGCTCTATGTTCAGGTTCAAGTTCGATGTCAACTTCAGGGCCAAACCTATCATAAGGGCACCCCGGGCATATGAATTCTGAGACATCAAGTACACCGTTGTTTTCCAGGATGCCAGAGAGGAAGAGAGGAAGAGAGAAAGAGACTACCTACAGAGAAGAGCATCGACATTCAATGGGGAATCGGGGCTGGCAAAGCACAACAAAGCAAGCCATGGTGAGATAGTACGCCCGTCGTCGAGGAGGTCGTCGTCGACAAGCTCCACCGCTAATTGCCAGTGACATTTTGCTGCACTGCAATGCAGATGATTGGATTCAGACATGTTCTGGTTCGTCTACATTGGCCAGAATGGGCATGGCTATCGGAGTTGGTACTGTAGAATCGATTCAGCGGCGAACTTGGCATTTTGGACGGCGAAGTGAAATGCAGAAGACATTCTTGGATGTTCGGTGCATCGGAGACAAGAGCCAACCGTCCAACAGACGTTGTGCCGTCAAGCGAGGACCATATTACGATACTTGCCTTGACATTCAGCCGCAGAGAGCCCACATCCCCAGCGATTGATTTCCCAAGGTATACGGGGCCTCTTCCTGTTGCAGACAATAAATGCGAACAGCTCATTGACTCAACTGTAGAGGCGGCCTCAGCTCAGCGCAAGAAAAGGGTCCGAGAGCTAGCAGTGGAGGGTCAATCAATCTTGGAACCACAACCACGAGGAAAAGGACCCGCTGAGAATACTATCCATTGCCCATTACCTGGAAGACAATGAGGGGGGAGGAAGTGGTATTGGATCACATCAAGATCATGTCATCTCATGCCAGCGAGTCCATGCCATTGAATGTCTACGGTGTCGTTTGGTTTGTTAATGGAAGAATTAGACATTCTTCGTCCGATGCTACTAGATTATGAAAGTATGCCTATCGGTCTGTCTGTGAACGTTGGATACTGTGGGTTGGCCGAGGACAATAAGCAAGAAACGCTCGAGAAGCAAGGATAAGCCACCCCAGACTGGGCGACTGTCGACTGAAGACCTCAGGCATGACAATGTACACATCTCAGGTCCTCAGTACAAGCTCAAAGTACTCAGTCAAGCTCACAAAAAGCGTGGCGTAACCGGACCGCGCACCAGCAACATCTCCAGTATGGACCAGAAGGATCCACTCTCTCCCAGAGCCCACCAGCCTTGTTCACCCATGAGCCGGACGGACCAACGCTAACACTAAGACTAACAGAGAGGAGAATTGGTGCGTTGCAGACACACTCTCGGGGGTCTGTCTAGCCATGCTTGAAGGGTCTGTCATGAGAGTACGTACACCTTCAGCACACCTCCTTCACTCGACATACACCTTTTCAAGGCGAAAAAAAGAAAAAGATGGGTTCGTTCTTCTACGCCAGAGGCGCCTTAAAGAAATGGTTATAAACAAACCCCTTGTCCCTCGTCGATCAAGTCTAGTAGCGTAGCTGGGTCGATCTCTATGCGAACACTTACTTGCACGACCTTGAACTTGACTTAAAGACGACAAGAACTCCACAGCTTCAACAGCTTCTATTACTATCATCTCATCTCACTCAATTCATCTTACCTATATACTCCAGCCTGGACCCTTCCTCCCTCACCCTGGGGTTTCATCCTTCAACACTTGGATAACATATTCATTCACATACAAGTCTTGGCCTCTATATATATCCACTTCACATCCACACTCACACCAGGCCTTTCTTGTCAACCAACTCGACTTGACATGATCGCATCGCCCTCATCTTCACCATCGTCTATGCCTTACCCAACTTCACCCGACTCACACTCATATAACAACACCGACAACATGGTTCGATCATCTTCAGCAGAGCCCGCAAAGAGCTCCAAGCGAAAGGGTATGTAGTAATCAACCAGCCATTCGGGACGAAAAAGCAAAAAAACAATCGCCCAGCAAGCAATTCGATACCCTGATCAGCACTGACTAACACCCAACAACAACAGGCACACGAAGCGTTTCTACCCTCACACCCTCACAACTCGCGCGCAAGAGAGCCAACGACCGAGAGGCTCAAAGGGCTATCCGGGCGCGAACCAAGGAGCACATTGACCGTCTGGAGCGCGAGCTGGAGGACCTCAAGAGCAAGCAGAGCCGTGATCACACTGTCCAGGAGCTTCTGCGACGGAACCAGGCGCTCGAGGAGGAGCTTCTGCGACTCAAGGAGAACATGGGCGTCTCAATGACCTCGTCGCCTTACTCTGCACCTGGTACGGCCCTCTCAGTCTCCATTCCGACATCCTCATCACCGCACAACAACGTTCTGACAAGTCATTCAGTGTATGATGATAACCTCAGCACCGGAAGCGGTGCCATCCCCAGTCCTCGCGGCTCCCCCTTCCCCTCCGGCGACTACAGCCCTATCCCCGACTATGGACAGCAATATGTCCCCCTCCCTAACAACTGCGAGTCATGGGCTAGCACAGTTCCCTGCCCCGTCCCCTCCAACGTCTCAAGCCCTTCTTCATCCGCCGACGACTACAGCGCTGGCTACATCCCCACGAGCGTTCCTACCTCGCTGCTAGCCTCCAACAACACGAGCTCGTCGAGCATCAGCGCCATTGGCCACTCCCACAAGGACGTTATCAAGATGGAGTATGAAGATGTGGACTCTCACGGTACGGTCACCCAGCAACAAGCACTTTTGCCTTCTATGCTCTCAAGACAGGAGACTAATCACACTCAGTGTCTAGACGCCGGATTCCGCCTCAGCAACCCCTCGCTTCAGCCCGTGTCCCCCCATACTTACATGGCTCAACACCAGCAGCCCGCTTGGAACATGTATCCCGTCTACTACCCTCAGGCTCAGTCCTCGGTCCATTGAAGGGCCAATCCCAACCGGGCTCATCCTGGCCGGGAAACGGGCCCGTTCTCACCACTCCGCCGGCCTGTCGTTTTGACGAACTCTTAGTCGGCTTCCTCCAGGACTGTCGCCGTATGACAACCGCCGAGTCGCTCGCCCACACATTGGGCCCGCTTCAGATAGATGTGCGCTCTCTGTTCCGCGGCCATGATAGTCACGGCCAGATCGCCTGCTCACCTCACCCCATCACCGACCTCATCCGCAGTCTCATCGACATAGCAGGCATGACACGGCTGACTGAGCGCATCGCCATCTTTGCGCCTCTTCAGACTATGATCTGCTGGCTCGCGCAACCCACGCCTGAAAGACGCGCACGACTGTACGACGACTGTGCGCCGCGCGAGCGCCAACTGACAACTCCACACCCGCAATGGCTCGATCTGCTCCTCTGGGGCAGTCTGCGCGAGGCCGCCATCGAGCGGCAAGATCTCTACGCTACGGACGAGTTCCTACGGGTCTACTTCGATGCGCTGCGCCTTGTGAACTGGCCCTATCAGCCGCTAGATGGTCTAGTTACCGATCCGCAGACGGGTCATGTTGGGCTCACGGATGCTCTCATGGCCCATGCTATGAACGGCTCCAACTGGCGTCTGAACCAGACCTTTGCTCAACGGTACCCTGAGTTGTGCGGTCTAGTGGCTCTGGAGTAGAAAGTCTGTATGATGGACCCCTCTCTCTACCCTCTACCCTCTCACCTTACCTACCGCACTGCATGACATGACTCTTCACCTTACCTCACCCTCACTTCACATGAATCGATCTTTGTATCATGGATCACATGCTATAAGGATGATATGACATCGTTGTGTGAACACGGCACCACGACGTCGATCCATAAAAAAATAGCTTACCGCTGGAACTCTCCGCCGCGGCAAGTCTCGATCCTACTCCAACCCACGTCGATCATACCCATCCCACACATCACATACCATCTACATCATGGTTGTTTTTTTTATCTTTTTACAAAACAAAATATCAAAAGGCATGTCATGAAACTTAGAGGAGGAATTCATGGTTACCCCACACATCTTTAACGGCCATATTATGCTTTACTGTACTGTAACTTAACCCTTTGGGAGTTATTATTATTATGACGGACGGCACGGAGGCATGCAAATCTGGAACACGCAACAAGCATTGGGAAATTTGGCGATCTGGGGTCTTGGTTTTTAGAGGTGTTTTCATACAGGGTGCAAGATAGCATAACCCATGTTTTTTTTTACTACTTAACGGTTTAAGATACACACATTGGATTATTCACACTTTGGCCTTAAAATCTCATCGTGATCTCTCTTTCTCTTAGCTTCAATAATGTAAATCCTCTTTTACTTCATTTTATTACCCCATATGCTTGTCCTTGCGATGACATTCCAATACCCTGTCTGGTACCCTTGTCCAATTTCGACTTGATATTGTCATATATTCCCTTTTGAACCAGGGTGTGTGTGTGTGTGTTGTGTTATGCTGTTTTGTTGTTCTAAATTATCCTTCTCTTTTCTTTACTTGTAAATCTCTTCTACATACGTAGAAGAGTTACATTGAATGCATCTCCACCGCCATGTTCCCGTCACGCACATGGCCAGAGCCAGAAAGGGAGGGGGAGTGTAGAAAAGCATTGATTGATCTATTGGGGTTTCTCCGTAGACAGAGGATCTGATATCAGTCCAACGCTTATACTGCTAATAGTTTAGTTGATTATCCCTCCCCATGCATGAAGGGGTTCTACCGTTCAAAAAAAAGGACCAGCTAACCAGGCATGCGGTTGTCGGTATCTTACGCTGCAGTTTGGGGGCCCAACTACCTGATACCTGATACCTGATGCTGATACTCACCGCGTGGCTCCCTTACTGCCGAACAGACGTCAGTTGTCCACATTGAGTACAACTATATCATTTCTCATACGCATGGACTCGTGCCTTGCTGGAGATCTTTCGCAACCTTGAGCCGCAAGGATAGCAAGTACAGTGACTTTGTCTACATTGATTTGCCTCCTCCCAATCCATAAGCAGTATATTGCTCTGATCTTGAAGATCGTGGCGAAACTGCATAAACGCACGTGGCCCATCCATCCCACAGGCAAGGTAGGTAAGGATGCCCCATGCCGAGCAATGACAGCTTAACACAATCTCATACGGTCAGATGTGAATTGTAAACATGGGCTTTTGGGCATTCCGAGGATGAACAGAGGATAAAGTTTAAGTCTCAGGTTAGGTTACCGAGGTAGGGGGCAAATGTTTCGTGCTGCCGTTTGTCTCGGGGCCCTTCACCCTTCACAGTAGCCGGGGTGGCGTCACGGTCTTTGATGCCCAAAACGGTGATGTCTATGGTAGAGGGAGAGAGACACTCTCAGTCTCAGCTCCCCCTACGTCATACATTATACCGTGTGTTTACGGAATTTCCGTCAATAATATTCCGTTCCGTTAAACTCAGTTTGTTTCCGCGACCCGACCACACGGACGTTTGGCTCAATTGGCAACCGACAAAAGTAAAAAAGCACTTGCGGCTCAAGCCCCAATTTGTTGAAGACGGTTTCCACCACCGGCTATCGGAATAAGACGACGGAGGACGCGAGACACAAGACTCATCACGTAAAGTCATTACTTACCTGTCGATGCGCTATGACTGTCCATTCCCGCTGAAATGATCATGTGTATCTTTTTCCGTTTAATTAGTATGCATCTTACTTCCACCTCAAAGTAACGCCTGCGCCGGTATTCGAGTGAAACTGGCGACAGTGACGATCGGCCACTAAAAGCTTCCCCAATATTCAGTGTCCGTACCGTACCGTATTATAGACTTGCAACTTTCTCCTTTCAGGTATGCACTTCGCCAGTAAAACGCACGGTTATTTTCCGACTAGACGGTGCAACGTGGTTAAAGTCCCGTGGGACAGAGACACGGACACACAGACATGGACAGAATATAGATAGGGCTCTATTGCGTAGGTGGCTTGTCTTTGTCTTGTCTTTGTCTTGTCTTTTCGCAGAGCGCGGACGTTTTGTTTTTTTGTTTCAATTTTGCGTCGCAATTAAGATCCCTTTATCGTTACGGCCGTAAGGTGCTGTATGCACAACAATGACCTGCATCTGACGCCCACGCCCAGCCCAGTTTGCGGTGAAGACGCCTAGATGTGCAGTGTGCAGTGTGCAGCGTGCAGTGTGAAGTGTAAAGTGTAAAGTGTAAAGTGTATTGAGCTATGCTGAACTGCACACCGCAACATCTAGCACACAATGAGAAGGAGTCGAATCATCTCAAGGGCTAGAAAACCTAGAAGGGGCCTGGAAGGCTCTGAGAAGCATGATCGAAGCCAATGCAAGGCGAACCTGCAGGAGAGGATGGCATCGGCACGTGTTGTGTGGATGCACAGCGAGTTGGTGTGAGGGTGAAAGGTGTACTCTGTCGCCTGTACCTACTGCACAGCGTTAACCCACTGCTGCATGACCGTTGTTTCTTGACTGAAGAGATCAAAATGGTTTGCGTTAGGTTGTCTAACTAGAACGGAAGATGTGGTCCGATGTGTGGAGACATATCAGATAAACAAAAGCCTGTGAGAGGCTGAATTTATCGAGCAACCTTCAGTTGCAGAATCAAGGGGTTCTGTAGGGTCATAGAGTTTGCGCTAGAAGGTTGCTGCAGCTTCTATGCCATGGTAGTCAAACTCGGAGTGTGCGTGTACTGTCCGTGATCGAAGAATCATCGACGACCAAGGGCAAGGGGGGCCGCTCATGCAGGAGCACTGAGCAGTGAGACATGCTACGTCAAAAGAAGATGGAAGGAAGTCGCACCGAACAAAGGCGTCTGTCTCCATCCTTGTCTAATGGTGTCCTCCTCAGCGCTGATTTCTGTCGTGTTGCCGTTTCTGTCGTGTCCTCTATGCAACCACACAGACACACATTGTTCAAAGCGGTCTAAAATCGCCCGGATTCACTTGGGGCTGACTTTTGCCATGCCACATATCTTTGAGATTAATCACCGTAATAATAGCCTCAATATCCGTATGTTGGCTCGTTGCTGGGTAGCTAGGCTCTAGGGAGAAGCTTGAGTTGAAGGAGCCAGATTGAGTTTGCCGCGGTCAGGGGTTATAGTGGTTCGCCGATCAGTTGCACACAGAGTCGCAATATCAGGTGTCGTCCTCCTGCAATGATGACATTCTTCCCTGCGAATTGGAGAAATTTGAGACAAGGAAAAGCGACTATACTGCAGCTTGATCGTCATTCATATACTGCCATGCAAAGATACGGCACTGCTATTGCCAGCACATCATAACAAAGTCATTTGACTAATATCATGTCATAGAATTCAATATGGCGATCGGTTTTGGAGCCGTTGGGATAATCCTGGCTGCAAATTACAAGCCTTGCCGCGACCCCTGGGGCTTTGCTCTGAACCCCCGTTCATACTGAGAGGACGTGGGCCGCAAGGGTCCGGTGACAGGGATCAGGGAGATCATACCGCTAGCAGGGGCCCGAGAATCTCTCATTCAAACCCGTCAGCAAATAACGTCCCGGCTTATACCTAACTCATCCGCGGCTACTTAAAATTGAGAGACGGTGAACTGATATGCAGTCAGAAAAAGAAACGAGCATGTGAAGAGGTTGCGCCGAGAGGTATGAGCCGTTGACCCATTGAGAATAGGATCTTCAAGAAGGCCTCAAGTCAGGGATGAGTTGAAAGTAGCGGTGCGATTTGCGAGTTCAAGGTAAGGTGAGGTGAAGTGAGGTGAGGTTAGGACGCAAGTGGATCCTGCAGCTCTCCCTTGGCCTTGGGAAGAACTAAGAAATGAGATGAGTTAGCTCCATCTATGTACCTAAAAACCACGAGGCAAGCATGGATGAGGGCCCAAGGGACTTGGGTGACAGGAGACACAAGAAGTCTGAGAAAAATCACCCCTTGCGTGGCACAGACCTGGCTGCAGGAAAAGAGGCCGACTGCCATTTCTCATTACTCAAGATGCGGACGATCATCCGCATCTGTTCAGTGTCCGAGGAAGTATGGAATTCTAAGTCGATATCTCATACGTAAAAGTCCAATGTTGAGATGGATCGTGGTATGGAACCCTCCCTGGATCATGAAGTAGGTACATGCTGTGCTGTGCTGTGTGGGCTGTGGCTGCGTGTGGCTGGGAGCAAGCTTCTTCGAGAACCGACTGCAGAAGATCATAGAGTTTGCTTTTGCAGCATCTGAAATCTTTTATGCACACCCTGATGAAGTCTGACGCCCATCCCATCCCATCCCATCTTCCACTCAGGCACGTGGCGAGGCGCCAGCCGTGCAGTGTAATTGGGTGGCTGGAATACAAAAAAAGGGGGTCTTTGGCTAAAGTATCTCAAGTACTCGATACTCGTGTGTCAAAAATATTCCGTAACTCCATCTCATCTACCAAAAGAGACGGGGCATGTTGCAAGCTAGATCAACAGAGTTTGACGGTTGTTGCTTGAACAGCGGCAAGCCATGTGGACGTGACACGCCTGCACGGCAGGGCTGGGGCCGTAGGTACAGAATTGTTCCATTTGCCCTCATCTTGTTTCCGTACACCAATTTGACTTTCATCTTATCCTCCATCCAGTAAGCTCTTCGGATGAGGCGCACACACATATTCACCCACACCGTGACGGTGAGGATAAAAACCATGTGGCTGATGACGTTCTTCGATAGCGGGACCGGGGTTCAAGTGCCTCCTCGCCAAACCGCCGGCTGGGGAGAGACTGGAGACCCCAACAGTATTGATCCACGTTGGAACTGTCTCACCTTTTGCAGAATGAAGCTTGGCATAGATTTTCCAACTGGAATGCCAAGACACGTACCATAGTCCTTTTGATTTCCCTTTCGGTCGTAAGGATGTAAGATTTCCTTCTCCATGATGAATGTAGTATCTTGTTAGGATGCGCTATTGCTTGTAAGACATGCAAGATTCCCTGGAAGGTTGCAATGATAAGCATGCCAGCCAGCATGAAACCCAAGTTGGAGTTGGAGGGCTTCATTCTGGTACACCGGGATTGGACAGGAAACACGAGGTTCGCACATGCGTGACTTTATGGTATGTCGTATCAATTCTGGAAGCGGTCTGTAGGTACTCAGGTACTGTGTCCCAGGACCAACTAGAATGCATGTCTTTGAAGATCTTGGTCAACGCGGTAAGATACCCAACTGGTTATTGTATATGCCAAAGTGAGCCTATCCTCATTATGCTTTCCCAACATCCAGCTGTGGCTGAAACCTGGCGTTCTTGAGGCTTATACAGATAGGAAGGAGCTCGCGCCCAAGATTCAGTAGCGCAGCCTTGATAGCAAAGACGGGTTGGTGGTGTTGCTGGCCGTTTCATTCCGCTAGGGCACATCCATCATTGGGCTTGCAGATAGTGAACCGAATTCCGGGAAGCGCGCTCCGACTGCAACACGCCCATTTGTGGTTAATAGTATGAGGCCTATTCAGTAGCCTCCCTCGAATATGAAGCTCTCGTCGCCAATCGTTCCTAGCGGGAATATGATCTATCACGTCCCTTCTCGGTTTATGGCTTTGACCAAGGACTCTTGGCGTGCGACGGACTTGGTCGCGAGGAAGGTCGACTCGAGAGCTATTTCGTGGCCTTGTGGGACTTCCCGTGGGTCTCAACGATGGATACCAAATCAACGGGAGCCGTCGATGATTCGAGCAAGGGTTTGGTTCGGGGAAGAGAGATGCCGATATCCATGACCCGCTTTAACCATCCATTTCGAAGTCGTCCTCATCTTGTTTCCCTTAATTTCAGACCCTTTCAACCCATTGATAACTAGTTCTTCTCACTAGCCGCTGGCAATCAGACCAAGAAACGTGCAAAACGTCGGGGTCGCGGATGCATGCAAACACACTTTCAAGGACCTAGGATGGACAGCATGCCGACCCACGCCAAAAGCGTGTGAAAACAGTCCATTGGCGGTCAAACACCCCTAACCACCGACTGCAACATGAGCTTAGAGGCAGTTGCCGTCTAGGCCTCACTTCCCAGCTATGCATGTCACTTTAGACAAGATCCTCCCCCGCCAGGATTGATCATCGACACTGAACCCTAGCGAGAACGGCAATCCTACCGTAGTTCAACGCGAGATCGAATCGAGTGAGCATTTCGTGATACAATGGTGTCTATGCGTCCAGATGATACTCTCCAAGAGTCATCTGTGCTCATGAAACAGAATGGCCATGACAAGGAGCATGGGAGTGTTGATGCCATTGGTGCCTGAGTAAGCGCATTGGGGTCACAAGCGCACCCAAATACCGCCTGAAGCGCAAAGGGCATAGCAATTTAGCTATTCTGTGGCACTGTTGACTGCAGCACTGTTGATTCCTGCGGCAGGCATAGCATCCATCCATTGGTTCTTATGCTGAGAAGGGTTGGCATTCGTCAGTGTCCCTGAAGCCACGATGCAAAGTGGTCGGAACGAAAGCCTAGTGAGAAGTGATGATACCGGTACTTGAGGATCCAGGGTATCCAGGTTTTAGTTCCAAGTTAGTCAATGCCGCGGTGTGATCTGGACTCGGTCTAGTCCCACTATATACAGGAACCAGAAATCTGCCACGGCTGTTCCGAACCGCGTATCACAGCAGATGTATTCAGTATTGCACTACAGCCTGCCAACCTGGGTCTTGGCAGTCGTGTGATGATGACAGTTTGATCTGCAAAGTACGTAATGTAGAGAAAGATGTTCGAGAAGGAGTCGTGACGAAGTTATGATGATTTGATGGCCGTCAATGATCTTTGAAAAGGTTCTTTCATCTAGCAGCCTTTTTTTCGTCAAGCGTCCTGTCTTAGACAGTCTTACCGCGTGAACTTCCCGTGGGACCGGGTATCGTCCGGGCCGCGTCCGAAGAAGTCCGGTCCGGGTGCAATCGGCGCCGTCTAATTCGGAGATGGATCGGAAGGGAACAAAAGTGCAACTATTCCCAAACACTATCCTTTGCCGTGGCTCGTAGTGGACCTGGTCGGATTAGGCTCAACGGTAACACGCCCCTCAGTTCGTGAGATCGGAGTGCGTGGACCTTGCGGCGACCACGATACCATGGCCTTGGGAGCAAGTAGCAAACGACGTGGTTCCTTGGACGATTCTTAGCCGATCGTGTAAATTCGTGATCCGTGATGGTCCGTCCGCCGTCTCTGTTTGCTTGCTGGTAAGTCTCGGCCCGTTTATTGTTGGTAATGATTACGGATAATAAAAGTAAAGAGATCGAGAGGTACCCATCGGAAACACTTAATCTTGGGTGCCGGATTCTCCAGGGTCTTTTGGCTGAAATCCGAGTTTGAGATGTGGAAAACCTCTTGTTCAGTGGAAATTCTCCGGTTCATGCCGAGGTTCATGATGGGCTTATCCCGACGTTGGTTCTTTCCAAGATCAGTTCCAAGCTTCAACACCACGTGACTTTTCACATGAGCATTCGACTCACGGGTTTCCAACTCTGGGATCACCGAATCTCGTGATTGTTGTAGTCGTAATTCATTCCTGTCTTGAGATTCCCCGCTTCGTGTTGCTCTTGCCCGAGGTTTATCTGGCGGAGTTTCGTCCCGACGAAGCGACAAACCTGGAAGGGGTTTCTGGCAATGGGCTCTGTGATTGGAGGACTCGACGGCTAAACCACGGCTAAGCCGAGGAAACTCATCATCCGTGGGGCTTCACCACCAACTAGATGCTCATCTGGTATCATGAGAACGATTGATGTGTTCGATTGGCAAATGATAGAAGAGAATGGGCTCTTTTTCTCACCCGATTTATGCATCAGTATCAGGCAGAATAGGAGGCCAAGTTGCTGCGGGGTTCTCATTTATCCACGCAAGCTCTCCAGCTGAGTTTAGGTGGAAGTATATATCTGTTGACCAGAGGTTCTGGTTCTTAACAATTGACTCATTTCCTCATTCATTTTGATCTCTTCGTGAATGAATCTGCTGTGAAGTAATAAAAATGGCTGACATCAACGTTGAGGACGTCCTCAAGAAGCTGTCCCTTGCTGAGAAGGTGTCTCTTCTCGCAGGTGAGTAACACCACATCATGAATGACGGCCACAAGAAGTAAGCTGACCTTTCTCCTAGGCATTGACTTCTGGCACACAAAGCCCTTTCCAGAGCATGGAGTTCCATCTCTCCGACTATCAGATGGTCCCAATGGCGTAAGAGGTACCAGATTCTTCAATGGTATTCCAGCCGCATGTTTCCCTTGCGGTACCGGTCTTGGTGCGACCTTCAACCAAGAACTTCTCGAGGAAGCAGGAAAGAAAATGGGCGAGGAAGCCATCGGCAAGAGCGCTCATGTTATTCTCGGCCCTACCATCAACATGCAGCGATCGCCCCTCGGAGGTCGTGGCTTTGAGTCTATCGGCGAGGACCCCTTTCTCGCTGGTCTCGGTGCGGCTGCTCTTGTTCGTGGAATACAGAGCACAGGTGTACAATCAACAATCAAGCATTTTGTATGCAACGACCAAGAACACAAGCGTATGAGTGTTCAGGCCATCATCACTGAGCGTGCACTCCGCGAAATCTACGCTCTTCCATTCCAGCTCGTTGTGCGAGACTCACAGCCCGGTGCTTTCATGACATCTTACAACGGCGTCAACGGAACTTCCTGCAGTGAGAATCAGAAATTATTGAAGGATATGTTGCGTGAAGAATGGGGCTGGGAGGGTCTGATTATGAGTGACTGGTACGGTACATACAGCGTTACGGATGCCATCAAAGCTGGTCTTGATCTTGAGATGCCTGGCCCTACTCGCTGGCGAGGCGATGTTCTCAACTTCGCTGCTGCTTGCGAGAAAGTCTGGGGGCATGTCATAGATGACCGAGCTCGTGAGGTCCTCAAGTTCGTCAAGAAATGTGCTGCCTCTGGTGTTCCAGAGAACGGCCCCGAGAAGACCCTCGACACACCCGAAACTGCAGCACTTCTCCGCAAGATCGGAAATGAGAGTATTGTTCTTCTCAAGAATGAGAACAATCTGCTCCCTCTCGCCAAGGATAAGAAGACACTGGTTATTGGACCCAACGCCAAGGTTGCGACCTACCACGGCGGTGGCTCCGCCTCCCTGGTTGCATACTACGCCGTAACCCCCTACGATGGCATCGCTGCTAAGCTCGGCAGCCAGCCTGTCTATAGCACCGGTGCATACACGCACAAGCTGAGCCCTCTCTTGGGTGTCCAGACGAAGGGCCTTGATGGCAAGACTGGCATGAGCTGGAAGGTGTACAACAAACCACCTAGCGACTCGACCCGTAAGCCTGTTGATGAGCTCTGGCTGACCAAATCGGAGATGCACCTCGTTGACTATTACAACTCTGAACTTGAAGATCTCTGGTACGCAGACCTTGAGGGTATTCTCGAGGTCTATGAGGACTCTGCTTATGAGTTTGGCGTCATCGTTTGCGGAACTGCCAACTTGTATGTTAACGACGAGCTTGTTGTTGATAACTCAACCAAGCAGGTCGCTGGCGATGCATTCTTCGGTACTGCGACTCGTGAAGAACTTGGACGCAAGGATCTCAAGAAGGGCGAGAAATACAAGATCAGAATCGAGTTTGCCTCGGCCCCAAGCTTCACCCTCAAGCTTGACAATCCCGTCGTTGGCCACGGATCTCTTCGTGTTGGCGCCTCTAAGGTCATCGATGCCAAGCAGGAGATTGAGCGATCTGTCGCACTCGCTAAGGAGCACGACCAGGTCATCATCTGCGCTGGTCTCAATTCAGACTGGGAGACTGAGGGCTCAGACCGTGCCAGCATGAAGCTTCCCGGTGTCCTCGACGAGCTCATCTCCGCTGTCGCTGCCGCAAACCCCCAGACGGCTGTTGTTATGCAGACCGGTACACCCGAAGAGATGCCCTGGCTTGATCAAGTCCCCGCTGTCATCCAGGCGTGGTATGGCGGAAACGAGACTGGAAACTGCATTGCAGACATCATCTTCGGCGATGCTAACCCATCCGGCAAGCTATCCCTGAGCTTCCCCAAGCGTCTTACCGACGTTCCAGCATTTCTCAACTTCCGCACCGAAGCTGGCCGAACACTCTACGGCGAGGATATTTACATGGGATACCGATACTACGAGTTCGCCGATCGTGAGGTCAACTTCCCCTTCGGCCACGGCCTCTCATACACTACCTTTGCCTTCTCAGACCTCAACGTGTCTTCTAAGGATAGCAAGCTCACCACAACTGTTACAATCCGCAATACAGGCTCTGTGCGCGGTGCAGAGGTTGCACAACTCTACGTGCATCCTCTGCAGGCTGCTAAGGTGAACCGACCCATCAAGGAGCTCAAGGGCTTTGCAAAGGTTGAGCTCAATGCGGGCGAATCCAAGACTGTGACTATTTCCGAGTTGGAGAAGTATGCGGCTGCTTACTTTGATGAGGAACAGGATAAGTGGTGTGTGGAAGCTGGTGAGTATGAGGTGATTATTAGTGATAGCAGTGCTGTGAGCGACAAGGCACTCAGGGGTTCGTTCAAGGTTGATGAGACGTACTGGTGGTCTGGTATTTAATGAGTGAACTATAGATGGGTGATGCCCTGGCTTGAATATGTTGATAATTTTGCAATCACTCATGTTGTGGAACAATAGTATATGTTTTTCGTTTATAAAATATTCAATTAACTATGCAATGAATCTAAGAGTTGTCCCTTGAAAACTCATGACTGCCACTTGGTTGTCTTGAGCTCACCGTCTCACCACAAAGAGTCTCCCCATCATCAGGAGACACCCACGGCTCCGCATCCCCAAGTCTTTGCGCCGTCAACCCTGCATTTCCCGGATCCTTCATCCCGGCCTCAAATTGCCTGCGATACGAAACCTTGCGCAACTTCTCACTTTCGGCAGGTGTAAGCCGAAGATATAACTCGGCAGGGATGACGTGAAGCAGGAGAGCAAGCCAAGCGCTCGCCCCAAAAGCACTGTTGAGACTGGCGGCAATCTCATCGGGACGACCACCTGGAGTTCCTCTTATGATGACGCGCTGGTCTGGTGTATGGCCGGTATAGAAACCTGCGCAGTCAGGGTATAATGTTTGAACAGCGTCCCTGTTGTGATAGAACATGGAGTCTAGTACTGCGCAGGGAGTAGTTGTATAAGGGGGGTTTGTATGGCTGGTGATTCTGGCCATTGTAAAGCCAATGATTCGCATAGTAACAACATGAGCGGCCTTTGATGCATTAACAAGTCAGTTCCAGGGACAATGTATGGACACTTACAACAATCCATCCTCGCAACATCCACGCTCGATGTTGTTCAAGTTGAAGTCTTTTGATATTGATGTAGGCCATAACCATGCATGCAATGAAGATAATGCTCGCAGCACCGGTCACAGTCTGCATTTCTAATGTCCCGCCAAATGTGTGCCTGGTAATCATAAAGACCCCAATCATTGAAACTGTCGAGAGCAGCAGCACAACTTAACCATTGATTCGGTGAATGATAAGAGCCTTATGTCGAACAACGGGGAGAAATTGAAAAACGACCAAAGCAGCGGCGGGAAGAATGCCAGCTAGATGCATGGTAATACCAGCCTTTCCAACACCACGTCGGTAGTAGTAGCATTCACCAGGAACTGCTCCCCTTGAGGCGAATGGTCTGTCTGTATGCGGCTCGCTTGGACATAGTCGGCCGTCAAAGTCGAGATATATAAAACGAGAGAGAGTAAAGGCTAGAAAGGTTCCGTCGAAGAGGAACCAGAGAATGAAGTTGTAGCGTTTGGTGAAGCCCAGGGAACGATATATCCGCTGTAGGCGAGTGGGGAATAGCAATGATTGGGTCTTGTCAGTATCCATGTTGTTGGTGCTATTTAGGTATATGAGAATGAGAGTAACGATAGTGGAATGATCTGTGCCATGACATACACCACCGCTTCTATTTATGACCAAGCACGAGAGCCATCGCGTGTTTTTAATACACAAATTCACTGACGATATCTACCACACATTGGCTCAGTACATTCCAAATCTACAGCATTTCATTCAATCACGGAGGATTGAGAACGCCATTGTGTGATGAGTTGGTGATGGTTATTCACACAAGTGCAGCACGATAGCCCAACCCCAAGCCACTGATACGCATGAAGATATATACGAGAGATATCAACAACCTCATTGGACGGGTTCAAGTTCCTGTGTTGGTTCTATCTTTGAGCTTGTACACCTTCGGCTATTCGACCTCAACCAACAGGATGCTGGGGTATTACTTCGCAAACCGTATATCACGTAGAATTTATGGACAAGAGCTCTGAAGGAAAAGTTCATGTGATTCGCTACCAACAAGAGAGAGTGATACAGCAAGGCTGAACAGTGTCTCACGTATAACAGACATGCGTACGCGAGATGAGAGCGTAGGCTATCATGCGAATCACAAGTAGCACAGGAGCCAATTCATTGGGATCGACTACTGCCTTTTGTACTAAAATGCTGTTGATAGGTTTCACCAACTCATAATACCCATCACTTTCATCACCACCACAAGCGAGATATTTATCACAAATGAGATCATTGCAGAAAGATTTTCTTCATTCAAATCTCTATTTCTTGAAGATTGGGTACCTTTTAGTTACGCATGCATATCGCGTATCAAAGTCTGACTGGAGACGTTTCTCAAAGTCGTAGCCGCCGGGTGTGTGCTCTTGAGTTCTGCAACTGAACCCCATTGCTAGCTATAAAGATCATAAGTAAGATCTGGGTTGATAGTATAGGTATGTGAAGATGGCATGGAAGCGAATGCCACTTCCTTCCCAAGACTGCCTTCCTTCTACCATAGGTAGCTCGGTTGATAACCGCCATATCCGACTCCGCTAGCTCAATAGGCGATGAGTGCACTTCACAACGAAGGACCAAGAATCCCATTGAGAAGAGAGTTGACCAATGTGACCGTTTGTGTATTGTGCGTGACAACATGGACGCATCAACCAGGGGATGACTGGCCCGGGTTGATTCTTGGGTGAACTGCGATGCGCCTTTTTTTCATGCTTCATATCATGAGTAATCCTCATCAGAAGGTCTTTGAATCGTGGCTCGGAGGAAACCAAGCACAGCGACGTCAAGTGCAAGATTCGTGATAGAAAACGTATCACTTCGACACACTTTCATGAAGGAAACACCTTGTTATCAGCAAGAAACTGATCAACACGTCTCTTCCGCCCCTGAGCCCCAGTCTCAGCCAAACCTACTTCCTTTGCGTCACCATTCGGAGCCTCATCAGGCAGCGCATGCACACGACCACCAACTCTAGCCAACAAGAAGCGCATCTTCTCAAGCTCCTTCTCAACAGGGCCGTTACGAGTGAGCAGATTCTCCTGAATGCCGACGCCGTTTTCAGTCGTCTCAAGTGGCTCGACGATAGACTGCAGATGCTTCAGACGCGCAACTTGCTCTCGAAGTTGCTTGCGCTGGTCATTCAGTTCAGAGAGTTGACCAACGGCGTCTGCATAGCGTTTGGCTTCCATAGGATAGTCGTTGGCGTCTTTTTCAGAATGCCAAGAAGCGGGTAAAGACTCAATAGCTTCATTGTCGGCTGAAAAAGTTAGTCCAAAATTCTCATATATGAGAAAGGAAACTCACTCAGATCAAGCTCTCTACCAATGCCGCCCTCAGCATCAGTAGGTCCTCCCACCTTACGCTCAGCATCCTGAGTGTAAACACTGTTAATCTGCTCCGCAATGTTGCGACTAGCCTGCGGGGGGTAGACGCGGCGACAATGCTGCTGGATGGTGTGATTGAGATTATAGAGGACGTCTTGGACCACGCGGTCGGGGATAGCCTCATCCGACGCGTCGTTGGTGGCTTGCCATGAGCGGGATGGATTGAGGGGCTGGGCAAGGATTGTTGTTTGATTTGTAAGGAATGACAGTTTCAGTGACGGTATTGTCGGCGCTGATGCACGAGACATGATGAATTCTTTAGGAGGTTGGTTTCAAATATTGCGATTGAACAACTGGTGTTGATGTTGTATTGATGCTGATATTGTTTGTCCAATCACGTGTGAAGATATCTATTGTGCAGTTAGAAGGGTGTCCACTGAAATCAGCTCGATTTAGCGAGCTACCCCTAAAACGCCTTCTGCTATTGCTCCTTGCCCTCTCACATCCATCTAATTGGAGCCTTCAGCCAGAAACATCCAAAGATTCAAACTCTTTCAAAATAAATGTAACTAAAGCATGAAACGATGACCTTCAAAGCTTCTTCACTTCAAAAGTGCCTTACGATTGTTTGCCAACACCAAATCACAGCGTAGAACGAAATGAGCAATATTCAGTCATAGAGCAAACAACCAACAACATTAAAAGACATTTGCCCCCTATACACGACTTGCTTGGCTCTTCCAGACGAAGCTGGCCAAGGTGGTGTATGTACAAGTTCCGCTAATACTTAGTTATGTCATATTTAGCTGAGCTGTTGAAGACTACACATTCAACTTTGCTATATATCATTATGTAGGACCTTTGTCTTGTCCGTATAGGCACAATAAAAAGCCTGCAACTACCTAACGTTAGGTAGTCGTATCATCTACGTCGATACTTCCACTGGCAACTTCTCCTCACCGTCAGTTGGCATGTACCACCTCGGAATCTAATAGCCTATCTCTCGAGCATCCGTGACACGATAAAAGCCAAGAATGAGCCAAGTACGTGGCGCATCGGGAATCTCGAGTCTTCAGTCACCCGCCGCCTGTTGTACAACAATACTCCGTAGAAACCTCATCATTGTAGATTCTCATATTAGCGATACAGAACGAGCACAAATATCCATGCTGAACTTTCGCTTTCGCTTTCGCTAACACAGTAGCGCAGTGCATAAGTTCAACAACACCAAACTCCTTACGACACCAACATGTTACTTTCAACCCATAGCATTGAACCCCTAGATTGCACACCTGGCATTGCTCTCGTCATCTTCAGCTTCTGATAGGTCCATGAAGCGACGGGCGCGGAACGATGCCGCACATAATACACCACGAGAAGCGAAGGCGCACGAATATTGACCACTAACCTCAGCCTCGGGTGCTTGCTTGCTTGCTCTCCCATACGAGTTGTTTTTATCGGTGAATCCTTCAATTCGGGAGCTTCGGGCTTGGTATTATGGATTTTCTAGCGCGGAATCCGGTTTCATTCTGTATAGTAGCGTCATTGACTTTATAGAGTGGTATGGGGTGTGAACCACAACGGCTTTTGCCTTTAAAAGTCAAGATCCATATTTAAAATTAACCTGTGATGTTTTATGGGTTTGTAATAATCTGTGTCTCGTCTTTTGGGACTTGTTGGTGACGACAGTGAAGCTTTAATTGGTATATTCACTTAGTGTTCATCGTCAATAGTGCCAACTGCCAACACTGCGTGGCATTGCCAACAAGAACACAAACAAAAAGTGCACTGTGTTTGTATAAGACAAACACTTCGTTCTTCACTAAGCTCATGGGCTGAATCTCGTTTCACGTTTGTCTTATGTGAAGGACTTCAGAGCATGCTTCTTCTTCCTACATCTTTGTTCTCTAACACGCAAACCAAATCGTCTCAAATAAATCAAAACCCTGAACAGGCACCTGTCTCTCTGCTATCCGTTTCTGCAAATAAACTTTATCATGGCGCTCAACAATCCGGGTGTCTATCACCGCACCCATGAGCACGAAGAAGAAGACGCCTCCAACATCACCAAGAACATCCTCGCTGAATCATGGAAATCATGGCCTAACGAAGCCGCCGTAAGTCCCCCTCCCTCCCCTTTCACTACCAAATCTAACATGAGCAGTTCGATCGTCTTGAGGAACACCGGGGCCCTCTCTGCCTCACCCTCAAAGGCTCAATACCATCCTGGGCCGCCGGAACTCTATACCGCACTGGACCCGGCCAAAGTCGTGTTGAAGACACATCCCGCGGTACACACTTCACAACACACTGGTTCGACGGCTTTGCACAAACTCATCGCTTTGATATTGTTCCCTCCGATGGTGAGACACAAGTGTGGTACTCATCAAGACGACAGGCTGATGAGTGGATTGCTGATGTCAAGAAGAAAGGATGGCGGTCGGGTATGACTTTTGGACAAAAGGCGGATCCGTGTGTTGGGATTTTTGCGAAAGTCATGACTGTCTTTGATCCCAAGTTGGGGAATCATAATGTTGCGCTTTTGGCTAATGTGCCTGGTGTGCTCGATGAGGAGAAGTCGGATGAGACGACTAATGGCATCAATAAACCTCTTGGGCACCGCGTGAACACGAGAAATCTGTTCGTTTCTACGGACTACACTGGAATACGCAGAATCGACCCTTCTACCCTTGAGCCCCTCGGAGAGACCATGCAGAGCCATCTTCACCCTTCTCTTAGTGGTCCCTGTTCCTGCTCTCACGCCCAACGTGATCCCGACTCCGGAGATTTATTCAACTTCAATCTCGCTTTCGGACGCGTTCCAACCTATCGCATCTTCCGTGTTGACGCAGCCTCTGGAGAAACAGAAATCCTCGCTACCATCTCTGATCCAAAAGTCCCGCCTGCGTATATGCACAGTTTCTTCCTCACAGAGAACCATGTAGTGATATGCATACCCGCATCGCACTACGCATGGAAAGGCTTGAAGACACAATGGGAGGGGAATATCATCGATTCAATGAAGCCATTCGACAAGGACAGGTCATGCAAATGGCTTGTGGTTGATCGACGGCACGGAAAGGGGCTTGTCGCAACTTTCTCGACCCCAGCGGCCTTCTTCTTTCACAGCATCAACGCATTTGAGGAGAAGGTGAAAGCTGAGGATGGGAATGAACGGACAAATCTTTTCTTTGATCTCGTCAAGTATGAGAACATGGATATCATCAAGGGTTTCTACTACGATGTCATAATGGATCGCAACGACGCCACCAAGAAGTATTGGTTCGAGAATGGCCGCTACAAGAGCTGCGCACCTACTTTCACAAGATATCGCTTCACACTCCCTTCAAAACCAACCCCCGACACAACCTTCTCCACAAAAGCAGAACAAGTCCTCGCGATTCCAAGCCCACACGCCGGTGAACTCCCAAGCATCCATCCCCTCCGCGTCGGCAAGCCCTACCGCTATGTCTACAGCGCCTCACTACGTGGCCTAACCACCGTTGTTGATGCACTGGTTAAAACAGACTTGACAACAGGCGACGCTTTGATTTGGACAGGGCCGGAAGGGCATACCCCCGGAGAACCGGTGTTTGTGCCAAGACCTGGAGCAGAGGATGAAGATGATGGGATAATCTTCAGTTTGATCGTTGATGGGGTTGCTGAGACAGCGTATATACTGTGTTTGGATGGCAAGACTATGGAGGAGATGGGGAGAGCAGAGGCAGATTTTGCCATTGGGCAGGGGTTTCATGGTATTCATTTACCAGCTGCTTAGAGAAGTGCGAGTTGAGATGATTCGGCATGGACATTTATAGACATGATTTTATCAGAGCGAATATTCCAAAGACTACGAGTCACGGATTAAATTGATAGAGAATTTATTCAAGTAATCATCCGAATAAATGAAACTAGAACGCAATGATTCTCAAATGATTACCTTCTGCCGTGAATCTTGAGCTTGAATTCATCGTCCAAGTGGTCATCTGAAGCCTTCACTTACACCACCACCCAAACCACCAAACCCGATACGAAAAACCCCACAGACACTCAATTTCTCTCTCCCAAACCCTCGGAACCAAATATCTCATCGATCAGGCTACCCCGCGAAATGCAACGGTGGCTTTTCTTTTTTGGTGGAAAATGGCCTGATGCTGACGCGCTACGGAGCATTTGAGCAGACTGGGACCTTGCATGAGTTGCGGCAGGGGACGGCAGATCTCTCTTTCCCAAATTTGGTACTGATTATATGCATCTTTGGTACGTGTTGTATATTGATGGTGTTTTTCTAGTCGCTTTTGCCTCTGGAATTGGTTTGCGAGGGTATTGTGCGGGTCGTTCACATGTCTTTTTGGTGAGGTGATTGATAAGGAGGTTTGGAAGTGAATCATGAGATTGAACTAGGATCGCTTCCTTCCGATTGGAAGCGTCTACATCTATAGAAAGATAATCTGGAGACACGCATGAGGTTGATCGCTCAGAGGAGAGGAACGGGGAAGAAACACCGTCACGCTCATGATCCTCGGTGAAGCCGCGAAACATTCAACGAGATGAGAGTTTCGGTGAGCGACCCTGCAAATTGTACGATTTATAGCACGAGCCGCAACCATGAGCACAGCCCATCTCCGCGGAAGACCCTTGGTTATCACCCCATCTGATAACAACTTATCAGTCACACAAGCATCGACAGATCAACAACGTAACAAATCTGATCGAAAAACATTTGACATTTTGCGCTTGGAGTACTATTTGTTACAATCCATCTCATTCATCCGCTCACCAACCCCCCGCACATTTGTCCGCTCCCCAGTAAGCCCAATCACGACCAAAGTGATTCAGGCAGAAAACAAAAGAACCCCTGACTCCCAAATACTGTTCCCATGAAAGTACGGATAAAAGAAGGGAAAGACAGGCGGTGGCGCTCCATCTGACAGTCTTGACTCCAGGCTGGATCCAAACATGCTCCCCCCTCGTCATGTTCCGAACGACTTCTTTTTTTCATCCTGCCTCAAAGAGGGTATCATTTCCTAGTTCCCAATTTTTTGTGACATGGCGTAATAGCAATGTGTGATATTCGTTTCTTACGGTGAGGTTGTGTGACGCAATATCACCGCTTAAGCAGCAGCGGCGTCGGCCTCAGGGAGCTTCATGCCGGTACCGCTGAGGTTGCTGACCTTGGCGTTGGGGTTCTTGGTGTAGTAATCGGAGATGGCAGACTTGATGGCATCCTCAGCCAGCATGGAGCAGTGCACTATATCCGAGTTAGCATCTCATCACAGTGCGCAATATGCCGCAATTGAGCGACGGTGAGCGTGATATTGGGGGTCGAACTTACACTTGACGGGGGGTAAGCAAAGCTCCTTGGCAATCTCAGTGTTCTTGACCTTGCCAGCGTCATCCAAGCTCATACCGCGAACGAGCTCGGTGAGATAGCTGCTGGAAGCGATGGCGGAACCACATCCGAATGTCTTGAACTTGACCTCGGAGATCTTCTGGGTTTCAGGGTCGACGCGGATCTGAAGCTTCATGACATCGCCGCAGGCAGGGGCGCCGACGAGACCAGTTCCGACATCAGCGTCCTTCTTGTTCATGGAGCCGACATTTCGGGGCCGCGAGTAGTGGTCGAGAACCTTCTCGTGGTAGGAGCGGGAAGCGTTGACGGCAACGACGGGAGAGATCTGTCGGGTAGAGAGGATGGTAGGGCGGGCGAGAGGAGCAGCGACAGCGGCTCGCCGCGAGACAGCGCGAATTCCTCGAGCGAACATTGTGAATATGTGTGTGGTGATTGTAGGGCGTGTGATATATCGAGCTCGACGTTGGAAAGCCGAGTATCAAACTGTAGATATTATCCTTAGGTCGTTATGAGAGACTTCCTCCAGGTTGAGTCAAGTAGTTGAAAGATGCAAGTGGTGATGGTGATGCAAAGATCAGTTAAGTTGACGGGGAGGCGAAAAGCGATGACGGAGGGAAGTTGAAGTCTGGGTCTGGGGGTTTGGCTAAAAAAAAGATGCTGTGCTTCGCGGGCGGGACTTGGCTTGAGGAGATGGCGATTTCGGGCAATGGCTTGCGGTGGTGTGGATCTGATATGAACCAATCATTGAGCTTCGATTGCTCGGCCATTACGTCTTTGTTAGCTCGGTGCTCCTCGGAGAAGAGAGGGACATATGCAAGACCCGCCTATTCCCCACTTCTTTCTTATGTTTGACGATTGACTGATTGTTCTTATGATATTGAACTCGTGATTGACTTTTTGTTTCTATCTATTGCCATTTTTATTCTTCTCCTAATTGCTCTGGTCTTCATCTCACAATTAAAGGTAATGGGGCAAAGTCTTGGATATTTTTCTCTGATTGGGTTGACAGGTGAGGAGTAACAACAGCTTACAAGCCGGGGACCCGGACTAGTCTGCATCTGATAAGATGCCTCCATTACTAATGACATGCCGAGGCGAATCACCATCGTCATTCAAGGAGCGACAATTTATCCGTTTAATCCTTCACACGGTGATCGGTATTCAACTCCGTAAATATTACTGTCTGCACAGTAGTCTCAACCCTAAATTGCAGATCGATTTATTACTGGCCAAATGAGAAGGCCTCGATAGTTAATGAGATCCTGAGGGGACTGAACTCGGTGTAAGCCCGGCGACATCGGCGTTGGTATCCCGGTACTGGAAATGATTTGTCAACGTGCATTTGGTTCATCTGATAAGGCCAAAGGCAGAGATTGATAACGCAGCTTCTCCGCGCACAAACCGCGGGGTCAGTGATGTGTGTCCGCGGGTAAGACGTTACCAATTGTCCCGAAAGTAACATGTCAATTGATAAATGCATGATTCCTAGCACTAATCTGTGATTCTGACTGTCAGATGAAAGACTGATGGTGGTATGGTGGATCTCGGTCGAGAGAAATCCCCGCTCGCTTTTTACACAGAGTCGGGGATATGGGCCCGGGCATTTGACATTTCTCAACCGAAGACACGGGCCATTGAACAAAGGTTACATCGATATGCTGGCAGTTACAACACTGTGACGTTGACAGAATTTCTCAGATCATTTTCTTATTATATCCTTCGTTGTGACAATTCATGATGATTCTCGGTGCTATCCTGTTGGACCCTAGATCACCACCTCCGGGGCTAACCTCCAGGGATCCGGCATTCGGCCGACTACCATCACAGATTAATGGAGAAAAACCAATTCTATCGAGGGACTTTCTGGTAGAAACAAGTTATCTTCAAATGAATTGCCCTTATCATGATAGCTAGGGAATAACTGCCTTTCCTCAAATCAAACCACGAAAAAGCTTTTATACCAATTCACTTGTCGTCCCACACCCATATTATTATCAGAGAATGTTTCCTGCAAAGCTGACCACTATGTATCATTACCGTTGCTGAATATTTCTAACATGCTCGGTAACTGAAGCCCCAGAATATCCGAAAGTTGGGTGAGCATAGGCAATCTCTCCAATATCCTGTTACCCCTGATATGCTGGAGTTGAGTTATGAACTCATTGAATGCTACCTCAGCATCAGCCTCGGGCGCGTACAGATCGGAATCTAACAGAGTCTTGATATTCCGGAAGTCGAAAGGGAAGCCGAAAATATCTTGGTCAGATTCAGGCTGACTTGCTGTATCCTACACCTCAGTATTAGTATATACAAACGTATACAAAAGCTCAAGGCGAAAGATATATATCCACTTACAGATACCTGATCCTCGGTCAAGGACTCTTGAATCTCTGCCTGCTCTCTTTTTGATGCAAGCTCGGCTTCTCTTGCAGCTTGTTGCCGCTGCAACAATCTCATCAGCTCAAGCTTTACCTCCTTGTACCCTTTCTTACACCAGACTCTCATCTCCTCGTTCAATTCATCAATCTTGAGTTGTCTTGGGACATCCCAAAATATGTCTTCGTGCCCATTCTCATTGAAATTGGAGGACTGGCAGCACGTGTGCTGCAGACCATCGTTATCAAAGTGCGCTTTGCGTAAGATAGAAAGAGCAAAGTCCTTAGCATCTGTCAACCGCTCTCCGTCCTCTAGCATCTGAAGCCATTCAAAAATCCACAAAGGGTTATGTATCGTCATGCCAAAATACCTCATGATGCTGAACACAGCATGCGAACCAGGGAGGCATCCACCAGAAGAACATTCGCATATGCAATTATCACGGAGAGAAACATTGCATTCTTTATCCAGTAGAATATCAAGGGATTCAAAGAACTTCTTGGATTTCTCCTCTGCATTGCTTAAAGTGATCTGGTCGAGCAGCTCGTGAAGCACACTGCGCCCGAGGTTATTCTGCAAATTGACATCGCAGCCTTTCTCAATGAACAATTGGAAGAGCGTTGGTTCGCGAAACTTAGCAATTCTAAACAATGTGTGCTCACCAGCTTCATCTTTGCCGTTGAATCGATCGAATCCCAGGGCCACGAGGAGAACTGCGAGGATAGGCTGGTCGGTGGCATGCATGATGGTTCTTCCGTCATCGAAGGACATGTTAATGTCTTCCATCTTGGAGATGGCCTTTGACCAGAATTGTAAAGCTCCTTCATTTAAGCCCTTAGTACCGTGATGATTGTAACACCAATCACCCACAGCATCGAATAGTCTGGGTAGCAGTCGTGGCAAAACAGTGCGGTCGTTGTTTTCCACCCAGTCCAGAACACGCCAAATCAGAGGCCAATTATGTTGGGTTGCAGCGTACATGATGAAGTCGTAATTCTGTTCTTCGATATTATCACGTATTAGTACGTCTGCCCCCTGGTCTAGGAGTATCATGGCCGCCTCTTCCACGTTCATTGCCGCTGCATACATCAAAGGGGTAATGCCGTTGTTGTCTTGTACATTAGCATCGTGACCAGCAGCTAGAAGAGCAGACATCCGCGAAGACTGAAGCACTGCCATATGAAGAGGCGATTGCCCAAGGAAGTTGACCTTTTGATGTAATGGCTTTCGTGTTTTCTTCAGATGCTGCTCGAAATCTTGTAGCGATCCGTGTAACAAGGCGGCATGAAGTGGAGGGCTGGCTCCAAAGTCTAAAAAGAAAACTCCCATGAGAAGTCTGAGTGTGAGAATAGCAGCGACATGGTCTTACCTGGATTAGCTTTCAAGATGGCTTGCAAATAGCTGATATAGAATGGATCATCCGTGCATATTTCAACAACGCTGGTGAATTCCAGAGATGCCAGTAACGGCTTCGGCCATGCCTCGAAGCTTGGACAAGGTGTCTCAATGAGATCACATCCGGAGCCGATCAGAAAGTTTATCATTTCAACATGAATACCTTCTTCGCTGA
This sequence comes from Fusarium sp. NRRL 53497, assembly GCA_013184445.1. NCBI lineage: Eukaryota > Fungi > Ascomycota > Sordariomycetes > Hypocreales > Nectriaceae > Fusarium > Fusarium sp. NRRL 53497. The sequence continues at coordinate 216,956 of JABCJZ010000139.1, forward strand.
GCGAAGCGCAGATATTCACTAGACTGAAAAGACTGTACATTAATGGCTTTGTTCTAAGAGCATTGGTGAACTTACGTCGAGTGATCTCTGCCCACAGATAGATGAAAGTCTCTGATAAAAAGCTGGCATAACTGCTTCCTCAACTCAATACTGAGTCCCCAGGACCCTGTACTACCGTATAATATTATTTTCTGTGAAATATCGTTAATTTTCGCACCAATATCAGGAAAGGGGTACCATCCTCAAGATAACCATAGCCACGTTGATCAACTTCGTCAACGAATTTTGGATCCGAGATATAAAGCTCACGAAACTGTGCCTCTGCATCTCCCCACGTTAAGCGTTTGTTAGTTAATTTCCTCAAGATGGCAAGCCCAGGTGTTGTGTAGTCGACAACCCTCTCAGCCCGAAGGCATGGTTGAAGCCAGCATCTTCCAGGTTCTACTACCACATCTAACCCAAAGGTTACCGACCAGGGAACTCCATAACGTTTCAGAGCCACACGGATATCAACACGATACCTTCGAGCAGTACACCTGGGATTGTCGCAGGGTTTTAGAATTTCGACCAAAGGAGAGTACTGTAGGCGCCAAAATGCGCCACTTGCTGTACATTTCTTGTGGCATGAGCAATTGCAATCACAGATTGAACAGTGAGTAATTCCATGTCTATCGGATGCGTAAGATGCCTGAACCTTCTCCTTGCGAGTGATTTTGGTTGAAAGAGAGGTGACAGGTGCCATGGGCGGCTCAGCACCCTGTGAAGCCGACCGCTCTCGTTGTTGTTGTACCAGAGCATGATGATGAATTATGTATAGCCTTGAGTACTTATGGTCAGCCAGGGCCTTCAAGGATTGATGGATGAAATAAATACTGTGATATATCCTGTTTCAGGCCTGTAACAAGACACCAGATCTCATCCATCTCACTCTTCCACTGACTTGATCGAAAAGCGATTCGTATGAACTGCTTTCTCGATTGATTGGCCGGTATAGCTGATGTTAAGCTCTCTAGTCGGGTTGCTATGCTTGCTGAGCGACTCCGGCATCTTTCGAGCATGATAGGGCCCAGTTGTTGGAGTAGGATACTGGATGTATCAGTCTCAAGCTGTATGAGCTGTTTACCCATGATCTCAAGGTCCTCACAGAGCCATGATAGTTTGCTTCCAAGGCCCTTGGCATCTCTATATTGATGTCGCAGTTTCTGGCCGCCATCGACCAACTGAAGTGCCAGAGAGGCAAGTCCTGCTCCACCCGCGACGATGCCTAAGAGCTCTGCCATGTTGAAACAGGTTCTTTGATCAATGAACTTTTGGTGTTGAGAAAGAGTTTTAGAAGGTAAATGTCGGTCACCGTTGGTTGAAAGTGCGTTCTGCACAGCCTGATCAGGTTCTCGCCTGCATATTGTAATTGGGCGGTAAGGCTTTCTGCGATGCCCTGCAAGAGCAAACCAACTAACGAGGAAAGAACTAGCATAAGGCACATTACTGGAGTAAAATGATTCATCGTTTTTGACAGGGCGTTCTGTATACGGACACCATGGCGAGGCTATATGATGTTCTCAGGCTTACCAAAACATTTCCATTCTCCCCAATGCAATCAGAAATTACGTCAAACAATAGACGGTCTTATATCGAGAAATTCCCACAACTGAAAGAGTATCAATATTCAGATGCCTCTCCTTTGAAGGCCATCTAAAGTCTGCGTCTCGAAACACAGACCTTGAAATCCATCGGTTTTACGAACAAGAAATCCTTCACATGCCACTCTTGGCTTACCAAAGACAAATCAAGATAAAAGTCATAGTCTCTGATAATCAGAGGAATAAGTTTGGACATTTCGAGCATCGAAAGGTGCCGACCAAGGCAGGATCGCGAGCCCAAGCCAAACTAACACTCTCAGTCAGCATCGCCATCGTTATTTTTATTCAAGTTGCCCTTACCGGCATAAAATAGTGGTTCATCATGGAGAGCCTTTCTCTGTCGTTTGTAAGCCACCTCTCTGGGTTGAGGTCATCGGCATTGTCTCCAAAAACGCGAGTGTTGCGGTGTGCTACACAGGCGTTAATGCCGACCTTGGTCTATCGTTGATCAGAACATATTGAAGAAAAGTGTAGTTTCGCAGTCTTACACCTTCGGGGAAGTATCTCCCACAGATATTTGATCCTCCTTCGGGGACAACTCTTTCTAATATCGCGCCCACAGCAGGATGCATACGCAATGCTTCCTTAATAACAGCTTGAAGATATGGCATCTGTTGGGTCTCTTTAAATGTGGGCACCTTGGAAAGTTCGTTTCGTTCAGTGTGACTATCGACTTCATGTCTCAGTCTTTCCAAGGACGATGGGTTCTTGAGAAGATAGTAAAACACAGCCGAGAGAGTAATGGCGGTGGTATCAGAGCCCACAAACATGTTTTGGGCACAACCCGAGAGTACATGAAACTCCGTGAATACTTCAGGATCACTATGATGCTTGGCAAGGAATTTCGTCAGAAAGTCTTCCGTAGCAACATGATCTTCGCCGTTGACTGCAGGTTTCGAGTTTGTCTTGGCTACGCGGATGCAATCAGCTGTGAAGTTAAGCACGTACTTCCTCCCTGCTCCTTTTGAGCCAGCCAAGTAGTTTTTGACTGGGATGAAATACGGATGCAAACTCGGAAAAATTCCAGACTGCGACGAGTACCGTAGGTTTTGGTCCAGTGCAGCAGACACACCCCTAATATCTTCGCCGTAATCCAAAAACCCAAGTCTCTTCCCGTACGTTATCAAGCCGATGACGTCGAAAGCGTAGCACTGGAACCAATTTCTCATATCCACCACCAGCTCTTCCGAGTCTGCCATCTCTTCAAGACGCAGTGTGAACAAATCGATACACTTATCGATAGATGATTCATAATGCATAACAGATGGCATTGCGTATGTCGCTTGATATAGTTTGTGAGTCTGCGCACTGTGCTTGATAGATTGATCTCCAAATATTGACCAATGTCTTGGAGTCTCAAAGGCTGAGTACCAAGAAGACTTGGGGAAGTTACTGTTTAAACCACAGATGACCTTCAAGACCTCTGGATCATCGAAACTATAGCGATCTGGCCCGTAGCGAACAATACTTCATAATCAGCGATGTCTCGACCGCCAGGGTACGTGGTTGTAAGAGCAGTCACTGTACCATATTTCGTGTGTAACTCCCAACTCACAGAATGGAATTGCCCTCCACCCATTTTCCAAAGATACCATCCATCAGTAAATCGTGCTAAGAAAGCACCAGGTAAGGTTCGAAGCGGAGAGATAATGAGTTGAACTATATAACGTATAACTAAGGCCGAGGTCAAGATTACTACCGCAAGTGTTGTAGTAAAGTAATGCATCGGAGATACCTAGGTTGTGCAGAGAGGTATACATAGTGAAGATCCAGGATAATAAATTGACAGAATATTTTAATTCCAGTGCGCCAGACGGACAGGTAACGAGTTATTTGAGTGTCTTCTTAGTGAGCATTATGGAAAGCTTCATGTCAGCATCGGCTCTTCGGCATGATGATCTTACTTTGCTTAGACCACATCGTCATCGTTCTGTATTAAAAAGTCACACTGAAGCGAATGAATACCCAAGAAGTCAGATTATGGTTCTGTTATCTTGACGGCGCGCCTCCTTTCTCCATTTTGTCGAACGCCCTCCTCTGATGTCTCCCGGGTAGGTCAGCTATGCAGAATGATGTAGGTACTCTACATTTACCGAAGCCTGTCTCAACAGAAACGTGGCTTTTATGGTACTATAGGTATAAGCTAAGTAAATATTATTAACAATATTCATTGTGTAGGATTGGGCCTTTATAGAATTATACATACCTACCTAGGTAGTCAAGAAGATCGAATGGAAGGTCGTTCATAGTAATGGACAAGGATGTGCCACAATTGGTCGCCTAGTAGAATCTCTCGACCTGTTAAAGTCACATTTTCGAAGACTCAAAGACCATGAGAAAGCCCAATGGCTCAAATATCCAAATATATGAGTGCTATATGGAATCATCACAAGTCATGAGCTCGAGTTTGAATGGAATCATTGACGAACGACGCCACAACGCCACGACGCCACTTGATATGTGGCTGGTGAGAAATGCCCCGCCGTTTTCTCCAGGCAACCTAAGCTCCAGTGACATGTGCCGCCTATCATTTTAGGAAGCTTCCATCTCCAGTGATCAATCATTCTGGAGCAAGCTTGATTCCACATCAACCTCTACAAGTCACTCGCATTTCTTTCTCTCTAAAGCTCTACCTGAAAATTTATCTGCATAAAGAGAAACACCCAAAAATTACCCATCATGGCTTGCCCGCATCTCGACTTGATCGGTACGTTAACCTCCAAGATTGACCCCGCCATTTGATCAGCTGCCAGTCATGATAGCTGCGACAAGCTCGAGGTCGATATCAATTCAAGAATTCGTAAACTGACTCTTTGATAGGGCTGACACCCCCTAATCCTGCCCAGTCTGTCTATAGAGAAGACTGCACTCAATGCTTTGACTCGATCGTAAGACCTTCCTGCCCGCTAGACTTCCAAAACTCTATAAATGTAGTGAATCTCGGTTTGCTGACCTCAGTCCTATAGGATGATCCTGCTGGTCTCGATGTCTGCCTCCAGTGTTTCAACGGAGGTTGTGCTGGCGATCGCAGCCATGATAGACTTCACTATGCGCTGACCCAACATTCTCTTGCCCTCAACATCCGCCGCTCGAGAAAAATTATCGAACGAGACGAACCGCCCGCCAAGATGTCCAAGCTAGCTATCGCCGCCGAGACAGAGGAGGACCGATACGATACGGCGCTGGCCGTCAAGTGCCTCGACTGCAACACTGAGCTTGACCGAACGCACCCTAAGCTCGCACCCATGGTTGACGGCATTCTCAAGGCCAACACATTCTCTCGAAAGGAAGAGGTTAAGGCATGGGAACAGGAACTGACGAGCTGTGAGCATGTCCTGATGCTCCAGCAAGAACCGTCCAAGAAGATTGAGCAGAACGACCTGAGCCATTGTTATGCTTGCGACCTGCCCGAAAACCTCTGGCTGTGTATCGAGTGTGGCAATCTCGGATGTGGTCGTAAGCAGATGGGTGGCGTCGACGGAAACTCGCATGCTCTTGCCCATGCAAATGAGTCTGGCCATGGCGTCGCTGTCAAGCTTGGATCAATCACACCGGAGGGCACCGCCGACATCTACTGCTACAAGTGTGACGATGAACGAGTCGACGACAACCTGGGCGAGCATCTGAGCCACTGGGGCATTGTGCTAGCGGAGCGCCAAAAGACTGAAAAGAGTTTGACTGAGATGCAGATCGAACAGAATCTCAAGTGGGACTTCAGCATGACGACAGAAGATGGAAAGGAGCTTAAGCCCCTGTTCGGCCCTGGTCTTACTGGTCTCAAGAACCTCGGAAATAGTTGCTACCTCGCCAGTATTATCCAATGTCTGTTTGACATGCCTTCATTCCAGGAGAGGTACTTCCGACCAAATGACGACCTTCCAATTGTCCAGGAACCTGCTGCCGACCTCGAGACTCAGCTCCGAAAGACAGCTGATGGACTTTTGTCCGGAAGATACTCCAAACCTGACACTGATGTCACTGCAGAAGGCATTACACATCAGAAGGGTATAGCCCCAGCCATGCTCAAGCATCTGATCGGGCGAGGACACGAGGAGTTCTCCACGATGCGACAGCAGGATGCTCTCGAATTTCTTCAGCATCTGTTCAAGCTCATTACCCGATCTACCCATCCCGACGGAAAGGACCCTACACAGCCGTTCCGCTTCGTTCTCGAACAAAGACTCCAGTGTCTGGGCTGCCACAAGGTGCGATACAGTAGTAACGAGCAGGACAACATTTTCATCGATGTTCCCTTGGAAAAGCTTCCTCGCGAGGAGGGATCGGATGGCCCAGACGCTTACAAGCCGGTGTCACTCAAGGAGTGCCTCGATAACTTTACAGGAGCAGAGAAGGTCGAGCTGACTTGCTCTGCTTGTGGAAGCAAGGATGGCTTTACCAAGCGATCACTGTTCAAGACATTTCCCGACACCCTGGCTGTCAACGCGCGAAAGATGACTGTCGTCAACTGGGTGCCTATCAAGGTCGATGTTCCTGTTCTCGTACCCAACGAGCCCTTTAACTTGGATGAGTATCTTTCCAAGGGATTACAGCCCGGAGAAGAACAACTGCCAGATGAGCCTGAAGCTAAGGCGCCTGCTTTTGTACCTGATGCTACCGCCATCGCTCAACTAGAGGCCATGGGCTTTCCTCGCAACCGATGTGAGCGTGCCCTTCACGCTACTGGCAACTCTGACGCCAACTCAGCCATGGAATGGCTGTTCGGACATATGGAGGACCCTGAGATCGACGCTCCTCTGGATCTGGGTAGTCAAACTGATGGCGGTAACACAGCCGATCCTGAGAAAATTGAGATGCTCGGGGCTATGGGCTTTGGTGCGCCTCAAGCCAAAAAGGCGCTGAAAGAAACTGGGGGTGATGTTGAGCGAGCTGTTGAGTGGCTCTTCAGCCATCCTGATGATCAGGGAACCTTTGATGATGATGCTCCCGCGGAGGGCGCTGCATCCGACACCAAGGTGCCTGCTGGAAGTGCTGATCTGCCAGCTACCTTTCAACTTCGATCAATCGTGTGCCACAAGGGCACAAGTATCCATGCAGGGTAAGCATTCACTTCTACAAGGAACTCATGAGACATGCTAACTGCTCTAGACATTACGTCGCCTTTATCCGCAAAGCTTTGGGAGATGCTAACGCTCCCACTTGGGTACTCTTCAACGACGAGAAGGTTGTTGAGGCTCATGATGTTGATGAGATGCGCAAGTTTGCGTACGTGTACTTTTTCAAGCGAGTCTAGTCGAAAACATCGACGGTACAGCACTGGGTGAGGGGTAGATGGCTTTGAAGACGGTTGGGTTGCATCAGACGGTGAACGGCGCGAGGTTGAAGAGAAGAGAGCGGCCATGGTTTATGCCGCCATTACTTGGTATCCTGGAATTAGAAAGATAGCACATGATACACGTCATACAGAGGTGGCTGGGACATTATGACTGCAACAATTAGATAACAAGATATCCTGATACGTATCGTACAAATCCTTCATGGTCGTTGAATATTGAGTATGAACAAACAAAGTCCCCAAGGCGCCTGTAACGCCTCTCAAGGTAAATAATTCCTCCTGAGCTATGCCGAAATCCATCAAAAAACTCATCCCTCTCTTCCTCCATTTTACACTCAAAGCTGTCCAGACTAATCGGAGAATCGATAGCTGACCAAGGTGTCAACACGGTGATTCGCTGTGCTGAATCCTCTCAGCTGCACCTTTTCTCCATTCTCAATCTCCTTGGCATCCGAGTCGCCCCATTCAACAGGAACCTCACTATCAGCGTCGGCGTAGACGAGAACATTGAATGTACAGTCACCACTGAGTTGGGGGAGGAACGTAACGGATGCGGTGATCTGGCGGAAGATGGCTGCGATCTCGGCTTGAATCTCTGGTTCTGTCTTCTCGGGTGCGGTGGGGGCGGAACCCGCTTGCGCGGCGTTTTCTTGGTCTTTGGAGGAGGATTTGGAGGACTTGGACTTCTTGACGGGTTGGAAGATTTGGACCTGGTTTTTGTTAGATAGGACATAGGGAAGAGGAGATGTAGGGGCGTACGTCGAATTGCCAGCGCTCGACATGCTCGCCTGTGTCTTTATCTGTGATGACGATGACAAGCTTGGAGATCTTGCCGCCGACCATCCACTTGTCGAGCTGGGACATGATCTTTTTGATGTAGGCCTTTACTTGGTCATCGGCCGAGACTTGATGGTGTTAGTCGCGAACGTCGCGAGGGTAGATGGTATGTTTACCTAGCATATTGAGGCCATATTTCTTGACGCTGCGCATGATTAGCTGGTTGTTCAAGTAATGGATCGCAAGACGTGCACTGTAAAGTCTTCGGCAGGGTAGACTCCTCGTTGGAAGCTGAAAAGCTGTTAATAAACATTGCAAAGCTACACATGGAAGATTTCCGTACAGAATACTGTGGATGGAGTATTGGAACTGTGATAACACAACCGTTAGCAAACTCTCGCCAAAGTAGGAAATCAGCTTGACGACGTACGAATTCAGCGACAAGGCGGGCGCTGCCCTTGAGGGAAAGCTTGTGGACCTTGGACTTATCCTTGTCCTTACTCTTGGACGCTTCTTTTGACGACATATCTGCGCTTGGGGGAATATCAATGGGAAACGACAGGAATCTGGCGACGGTGGTGACAGGTTGAGTTTGGAAACTGGTGATTTTGTTTACTTGCGGTTGCGGGGTGGAAGGGGTCTCAAGGTCTGTGCGGCGGGGTTCACCGAGTTCACCGAGCTTCACCTTGATTACAGGATTACGTTGATGGGTATAGGTTTATTTATTGTCAATGTACCAACGTGAAACGTGAACACCATCCGGCCACCTTGGTTCTTGTTGACTTTCCCGTGACGAAGTTGAATAGTTGTAGAAGTTATAATAATTGTAATAATTGTCATAGTAGTCGTAGTATGGACCTTCATCATCATAGTAGTTGAAGTAATAATAAGGATTATTTCCATCCGGATAATGCGCCCATGGACTGTATGTATAGTAATGCAAAACATCGACCGTTTCTCTACTTGTTGTTGAGGACGATGGGGTTGAAGGAGGACGTCTGCGCTCGTTTGTATCTGTGGTGTCACTGGTACCACTTGCAAGCATTGCCCAAGACCGTAGAAATATGCCAATGGTGAGAAGCAAGGGCAGTAGTTGTGCGATCGTCGCGAAGTCGTAGGCGTTTTGGATGTTGTTCCACTGAATAGGAAGCTCGATCGACAGAACCAAAAGTGTAAAGACGATGAATCCAGATATAATGCGAAGTCTCCGGAGGCGCCAGATATTTCTCGCCCTGAACATGATTAGTTAAATAATTGGGAAACTAAAGTAAATCCTTACCTCGTTTTCTTACGCCGAGAATTTGAGTGGACTATTGGAGTACAGCAAGTGTTTAGGAAAATGAACCCTCCAATACCGACAAGAACTCCAATGTAAAACACCGAGCTCACTATGATATACCCCTTACTCTCCATATTAACCTTTCCTAACATGAATACAATATCACGACAATCACGGTCGAGGTGCGGTAGGAAAAAGGTAAAATACCATGTTCCCATTGACACGTTAGCCGTGAGTATCATAAGAGTGATGAGATGGTAGAAAGGCCCGTGATCCTCCGTTGTGAGTTGGAAAGGATCTAGATGAGCTTGGCATCGTGTGAGGATGCGCCAGATATACAGTGGCATTTGAAACAAGAAGAAGCCCATTGAAAGGAGTAGTAAGATGTAGATATCAAGCGGTTGCAGGGAGTTGTATGCTACCCCAATGATGAGAGATATAGACGCAGCTGCAGAGGAGAAGATACCAATGAAGCGTAAATCCGCGAGATCTTCTTCGGAGAGGTATTCCATGACAAAGGTGCCAAGCCATTGTGCATAGAACGCGGCCCGAATACCAACGCCGTAGATATCAGGACGACCTGTGAGAGAACAAAGATTTTCACTTGCCATAACCGAGACGAAAACCGACGGGAGTCGCTGAAGCATATGGAACCTCAGCCCAGAAAGACTGGGGTTTGGCGTACACTTGTATGCCATCTGCCGGTTAAGTAACATATTTGAGACTCTTGTATGATGATGTAGAGACCATGATAGACATGCTGGCCAGGCTTCCACAGCTTGACAACTGAGGCGATCATGAAGTAGTCCAACAGAGGCTATGAAGCTTTGGGCCGAAAGGAGGACAAGCCACACTTTGTTACTGTCCTAGAACTAAATATAACAGACCCAAATGATATATGAATCAAGATGATCAAATGAAAACCAGTTAGGGCCCAATCAAGACTCTGTTACATCGCCCGGTAAGTGAGGCGCTCAGGTAACTCCATTTCCAACATGACAGAACCGAACGGCAACTTGCATTTTCAAAGCCCCTGTGACAGCTCTGCAGGTATGACACCTGTCTCGTTCGGGCACCGGCTTATGAAGAAGCATACACGATCGTTACGCATATAAGAACCTGATAACTGCAGTTGTCGTTTAGGGAGCTGATGGTTTCTAGAGTCAAGACACAACAGGACACACGTGTCGCCGACTGCTTAAACTGTGAACCCAACTCGGTCACTACAAGAGCCAAGCATTGTTATAATAGAGCTACTAGCTCAATATGACAACATGATGTGTTTAAAACACATAATTCAGTGTATGCGAAGTCAAAAGGCAGAGATGGTTTATTTTAGGGTCCTCCGATAAAGGAAGTGAGGTACGTACCTTTACACCGGGGACAGCGGAAAGTGGGCCAAGACTTGAAGGCAAACGAACTTGTCTTATCGATAAGAGATTTTTCTGCGCTCTGTAAAACATCCCACCCATTTTTACGTCGCAAATTGTTCCCAGCCATTCTGCGATAACCTCGACCGCCATTCGGACAACTTTCCCCCCGGTCGTATAATAACACGCAATCTTTTACAATGGCTGCTACAAAGCATGTCCTCGCTGATAGCGAGGATGCTGTCGTCGATCGACCCTCCAAGAAGACCAAGGTCACCGACGTCGATGAGAAGGCTCGCTTGAAGAAGGAAAAGAAGGAGCGCAAGGAGAAGAAGAAGGACAAGAAGGCCAAGACAGAGGAGGAGGAGACTAGCGCTGATAAGGCTGGCGATTCTGAGGCTGAGCGCGCTGAGCGCAAGAAGGCTAAGAAGGAAAAGAAGAAGGAGAAGAAGGCCAAGGCCGCTGCTGAGGAGTCTGCTGAGACCACTGAGGTCCCTGAGGAGGCACCCAAGGAGAAGAAGTCTAAGAAGGAGAAGAAGGCCAAGGTTGCTTCTCAGTCTACTTCTTCCGATGAGGCTCCCTCCAGTGGCTCTTACGTCCAGACCATGAGCCTCTCCAACGTTCCCCAAGCTGAGATTGACGCTTTCCTTTCCAAGAACGAGATCACCGTTACCGACCCCAAGACCGAGACTGTCACTCTTCGCCCCGTCCTGGAGTTCCACCAACTTCCCGCTACAAACCTCCTCGAGAAGAAGCCCTCACCTTTCGCCAACTACAAGGCCCCTACACCTATTCAATCCGCCTCATGGCCTTTCACCCTGTCTGGTCGCGATGTGATTGGTGTCGCCGAGACAGGATCCGGAAAGACCATGGCTTTCGCCCTCCCTTGTGTCGAGGCCGTCGCTGCTGTCCAGCACAAGAACACCAAGGCTGTTATTGTTTCGCCTACACGAGAGCTTGCCATGCAGACCTATGAGCAGATGGCTTCCGTGGCTGCGCTGAGCAAGCTCAAGTGCGTGTGTCTCTACGGTGGTGCTTCCAAGGACGACCAGCGAAACCAACTCCGCCGCGGCGCCGACATTATTGTCGCAACTCCCGGTCGTCTCAAAGATTTCATGTCCGATGGAACCGTTGATCTTAGCCATGTTGTTTTCGCTGTTCTTGACGAAGCTGATCGTATGCTCGACAAGGGTTTCGAAGAGGATATCAAGCAGATTCTGGGCGCTTGCCCTGCCCGCGAGAAGCGCCAGACACTCATGTTCACAGCCACATGGCCCCAGTCCGTGCAGGCTATCGCATCTACTTTCATGGTTACCCCCGTCAAGATCGCCATTGGATCTGGCGGTAAGGAGACCGTTGATGGATCAGTTGAGCTACAGGCCAACTCAAGAATCACACAAAAGGTTGAGGTTGTTGAGCCCAGAGATAAGGAGTTCCGTCTGCTTCAGCTTCTGAAGGAGCACCAGCAGGGCAAGCAGAAGAACGACCGTATCCTGGTCTTCTGTCTGTACAAGAAGGAGGCTACACGCATCGAGAACTTCTTGAACCGCAAGGGTATTCGCGTTGGTGGTATTCATGGTGATCTGCGACAAGAGCAGCGAACAAGGAGTCTTGAGGCTTTCAAGTCTGGTGCTACCCCTGTTCTCGTTGCTACTGATGTTGCGGCTCGTGGTCTGGATATTCCCGAGGTCAAGCTTGTCATCAACGTTACAGTATGTGTCTATGAAGCTACTACCGAACATTCGCTAACAGAAATAGTTCCCCTTGACTATCGAAGATTACGTTCACCGTATTGGACGAACTGGCCGAGCTGGCAAGACCGGCAATGCCATCACCTTCTTCACCGTTGAGGACAAGTCGCACTCCGGCTCGTAAGTTTATGTATCCCCCGCAAATGAACACCTACTAACTTTATCAGGCTCGTCAACATTCTCAGGGGAGCCAACCAGGAGGTACCCGAAGATCTTCTCAAGTTCGGAACCACCGTCAAGAAGAAGACTCACGACATGTACGGCGCTTTCTTCAAGGATGTCGACATGAACGCAAAGTCGACCAAGATCACATTTGATTAAGATTACAACTATTATGGAAGCACTATTGTTTGGCGGCTTTGCGACCGCGGACCGAGTTTAGACACTCAAGGATAAAATGGCGCTCGAGGACCAGGCTGCGATGATTAGATGTGTCAAAAAGTATGCTTTTTGGAATTTGGTAGAACGTACATAAGAAGAAGTAATGGGATGGCAGAGCCAGCGATCTTGACAAGAGACTTGATCGGTTGATCTGGGCTGTCTGCGATTTTCAGTTGCTTGAGGAGAATGGCTGTAGCGATCGAGACGCCTAGTGTGCTCTCGGGAAGAAGTGATCTGATCTTGAAGTTGGTTCCGTGCCTTTTGAAAAAGCGCTTGATGAATGCTCCGCTCCAGATGATGCGGCATGCCATGTTGATGATGTTGGCTAGTACAAGACCGATAGCACCCAGAGGATAGATCCTCATGAAGAGGAAGGCCGAGGCAGCGAAGATGATAGAAAATGCACCCATCCAGACAGATTGAATATGAACCTCGGCTTCGGTAGCAACCGATGCCACGAATGCTTCTGTGAGACCGTTAAGGCCGAGAAAGGGAATATAGAAACAATAGGCTGCAAGGACATCACCTGCCCCTGAGCCAGCCCATTGCTTGCCTGCCACAATAGCCAGAAGAGGTGGAGCAGCAAAGGGGCCGATGTTGATGATGATGGATGACAAGAGGATGTAGAGACGAAGTAAAGTTTGTAGATTCTGCTTTGCTTCTGTTACTTCTGGAACTGGTTTGCCACCTTCTTTGACAGGTGTCACAGAGGAAAGTAGCCGAGAGAAGTAACTTCGGCTGCTTTCTTCAACGGGTTGGAAGAGAAGACGTGCGAGAAGACTTCCGTAGTTGTTTGCGAGAGCGTATGCACCTTGGACGCTGGCGGATGCGAGAAAGGAAATGAGAAAGGTGTCGCCTTGGGTGAGGAGATGCTTGACTACGCTTTGAGCCATCATACTTCCGGCGAGATTTATTGTTGAGCGGTCGAACATGGAGCCCCAGAAGCGGTTGTCCTTTGTAGTGATGGTTTTGGGAAGAAGGGAGAAGCCGATGGATGAGGCGAGGCGATATCCTGAGAACAAGTAGACGAGGAGCAGTGAGGCGCCGTAGGTAATTTGTCCAAGAGCGAAAGGTAGCACTCCGATATCACTGTGGTTAGAAGCCCAGACCGCCGAGCCAAACACAGCAATACATCGTAGAAACGTAGCAATAGACTCAGCAGCAGCTCGTGTACCAAACTGCAATCGCGTCTGCATGAGGACAAAGCACGGCTCCGACAACAACTCAACCATAGCCGCAAACCCATAGAGATATAACGACTCAACAAGGTACGGCGTCTCGAGTGTAACCTCATTAGCATACGCAAGATACATCCACCCTAAACCCAGACTGACGAAACTTCCCAGTCCGATGGCAAGATAACCCAAGTTCACCACAGCTTGACTCTCCTCTTTCGCTTGCGAACCAGTATCTCTTCGCTGAATTGCGACGCGGAGACTTTCGCGCGCGAAGAAGAGAACAGAGAGGTAGTAAACTTCGAGTTGAGTTGATAGACCTAGAAGAGGGGCGGTGAGATAGCGGAGGAGGAGTTGGTTGGCGATGAAGGTTATGAGGCGGGAGGCGAGTTGGAGGATGATTAGGAGAGATGCGCCTTTGATCATCGATGGGGATGATGGCGCGGGGGGGCTCTCTTTTTCTGGAGAGGCGGGCATTTTGGCGGTTTGTGAGAGAAATGTGATGGTGGATTGAAGGGAGGATGAGATGAGTGAAGGTGAAGATATCACGGTCGTGGTTTGACACGTGTTGACCAAATGTGAAGGATGTCCTGTTTGATGTCGCGGATATTCAGTGGGGTTTAGTGGGAGTGATCTCCAGGGCGTGTTAGGGGTCCTGCAGGCCTGATACAGGGGCAGGGCGCACCTAAATAAGCATCTTGCCTAGATAACTCCAACGATCACATATATATTCTGTGTAATTTAGGAGAATCCGATGCAAAGCCCCAGAATATCAATATATTAATAGTAAACTCTTGCATTTCTCAATTTGCAATGCCACCTTCTCCGGCTTCTCCCTCCTTTCCCTTCTCATCATCTTCGCCTTTGTGAGATGGGCCAGACATATTGATAACCTCAACTTAACCACTGAGTTAAGTGACTGCAGCTGCTCACACGCGTAAGTCCTTAAGTTCTAATAAGAAAAATATTATCCTAACTTTCATATTTAGCCCATCGATTCCAGCATGTCGGCCAGAAAGCCCAAACACTACTGGCCACATGACCTCCTAAGCTTGTTCCCTCGGCCCAGGGATCTGACCACGGCCGAGTTTAAGTCAGTGATCAACGGCTCCTATGACAGGACATTCGCGAAAGAAGCGATAGAGCGAGTTGTTGAACGTTTTAATGCTTTCCGACGAAAGGACGTCCCTGTATCGTGTGTGCGCTACACATTGAACTTCCTAACCAGCAACCCTTGGATTCCCGGATCAAGCCTTTCCGAGGATTATACATACTTCAAGGAGTTTAAAAGCGGCAACAGTTGCTCCTATCCAAAGTGGCTCTTGATCAGTACGATTTGGCCAGATGAGGCTGGGTGTATGACGATATACATATCCATGTGGTGGGGAGTTGAGTTCCCAGGGACCGATCTATTTATTCCACCCTGCTCAATCGAATTACAAGAATATGAGCGAAAGTTTGAAGGAGATTCTAAGAAATTCGGCTTCGCAGAACCGGACTCTCCTCCATACCAACAACAGAACAGCGAGAACACAGGGCCTGTAGTCCAGTCAGAAGACCAACCTTCTCAGTCCGCCAGGAGCAAGGACATGGATCAGGTTATCGCTCCCTTCAGCAAGCGGGTGAGAGTTCTTGAGGCGCGACTCAAGGAAGCGAAAGAAGAGGAACTTGCCCAGAAGATAGCCTGGCACGACAAACAAATCGCATACCATGAGGAGGAAAAGCAGAAGCCTCGCAACCTGGCCGAAGGCAACGCGCCTTCTCGGAAGCGACAGCGATCAGGTTGATTGAGAAAGCGCTCCATCGACAAACACTCTTGTGCCTTGACGATAAGGTCCTAGGCAATAGAGAGCGTCAACTCTGGAGAGACGAAAGTCTAGGGAGTAATATCCAGTTTGCTGCATATTGGACCTGCAAGATATCAAAATTGGGAACCAAGATGAAATCAAAAAGCTGGAATTATGCGCTGAAACGTCATTGGAACATAAAGCCTATGGGATGGCTCTTGTTTGGGATCAAAAGTCAGTGGAGATAATTGAGAGGGCAAAATGACGAATGATGATCCCGAAACTGAAGTACTTTAGGTAGTTTGATTCCGTATGGAATTACTACTCATCTTATAAATAGTCTGAAACATTGCTCATCACTTTTATGTGGCCATATTTGAAAATTTGTGATAAATACGGCTGGCTTGTCCAAATTGTGTTCAGGCCGACCGAGATGTAACTGCATCCTTGTGTCTGCAATGCCATTCACAAGTTAGATCAAGAATATTCAGAGTTTTAAAGCAGAGTAAGAGATTGCTTAAGTAAATATGGATAAGGGTGTTGGGGTGACCATAAACCTAAGCATATGATAAGTTTAGATGAACTAACGCAAGATCTTCACAAAAGTTATATTTATGTTACTCAAGTTTAGATTGTACGTTTATGATAAATATACAAAGTTTATGATTCAAACTCCTAGATGGCACAAGTTCCAAGTCTTTATCCATACCGTATTTCATGATACCTGACTTTGACATATGCCTTCAGCTGTCTGCGTCTAGTAGACATCTTGGCTCAATACTGCAAACCTTCTTTTTGTGTCTTTTAGTTTAATACTTCTTTCAATCATATCTAGGCTTTAAGAGATATCCTTTGACATATCCATCCGCTCGCAGCTCCTTTCCTGATCGCATATGAAGCCAAACAGGCTTGCATGAAGACTGTATATCCTTCTCGCGGGGTGTTCGTATGGTTCAAGTGGCTTATAGTTTAACTACCTAGATCATTATAGGTACCATAAGAGGACACGTAGTATATCTATGGATTTCCTAAAACCTTGATATTGAATATGAGAGGATAGCGATGAATCTGGTATATCGATTGGTTCGAGCGAATGTTTATGCGCAGAGTAACCCAGACACTTACGTAGGGCAATTTCAATGCATCTAATAGCGGCCTGAATCACATTGCTTCATTTGTCGTTGGGAGAGATGCTGAACAAAAGGGTAGTAAATTCATTGGACATATGCTAATTCATTTGATCATCGTAATCCTCCGCCCAGGTGGGGCCGACTCGGCCGGCGAAGGTGGAGTGCCGGCCAGCAGGACTTCCAAATCTGGTAATCTCACTAACAACTTCCTCACAACAACATTAGCTCCAATTGTTTAAACTTCATTCTTCTCGTTGTGAGAAACCTGTCCCTGCTCTTGTCCTTCGTTAAACATCTTGCCACCAGGTCCGGCAACGCTATTGCGATGCTCCCAGGTGTCATGGGGCTTCCACTGCTTGGACTTGCGAGCAACGGTGACTTCATCGTAGAGCTGATCAACTTCCTCGAGGGAGAGACCCTTGGTCTCGTAGATGAAGAAGTAGACGAAGGCGATGCACACGAAACAGCAGCCGAACCAGATGAAGAAGATCTTGGACTGGAGGTTGGCCTTTCCGGGGCCGTAGTCGACGAGATAAGGAGTGGAGTAAGCTGTGCCGAGTTAGCGCCTGTGTGAAAGATGGTTGATAGAAAAGACTTACCAATAGCCCAGTTGAAGAGCCAGTTGGTGGCAGTTGTCATACTGAGGGACTTGGCACGGGTCTTGAGAGGGAAAATCTCGCCGGTGACGACCCAAGCCAGGGGACCCCAAGTAGAGGCGAAGAAGAAGATGTAGATACAGACGAAAGATACGGCAGCCTTCTGGCCAGCCAAACTCTTGACAAAAATGGTTCCATCAGCGTGTTGGCCCGTGGAGAAGGTACCGGACATGGCCACGATGAACTGAGAGATACACATGCCAACGGCACCCCAGAGCAGAAGAGGACGACGACCCCATTTATCGATGGCGTACATTCCAGGAAGAGTAGAAGCAACGTTTATAGCTGATGTAATCATGGAAATCGTGAAACCGCTAGAAATACCCGAGTTTTGGAAATACTTGGTTCCATAGTAGAACTAGAAGCTTGTTAGCCATTTCTCAACACCACAAAGCCAGTAAAAGGGTGAAGTACAATAAAATTAATGCCTGTTAGTTGCTGCAGAGCCTGTAGCGCACAGCCTGTGAACTGGCGCTTTAGAATAGGAGGCTTGAAGCAATCGAGGTATGAAGATGTTCCGAGGCTGGTTTCGTAGTCGTGGTTGGCCTTGATCTCAGCGAGTTCAGCCTGGACGGCAGGATGATCAGGACTAAGACGGCGGATTCTGGAAAGAGAAGTAGCGGCAGCTTCGTGGCGGTCTTTCTTGATGAGGAATCGAGGAGTCTCAGGGAGGATGAGCATGCCGCCGAAGAGGATGAGGGAGTAAAGGAATTGGATGCAGATGGGAATGCGGTATGATCCGGTGTCGTTCCGCTTGCCTGTACCATTGTTTACAATGGCTGCTAGCAATAGACCGATTGTAATGGCCCATTGGTATGAACCGACGATGGCACCTCGAATCCACTTGGGGGCTGTCTCGGACTGGTAGAGGGGAACTATGAGGTGTTAGACTCAGTTTTTCACATGGCAGCTTATGATTTGAAAGGAAGAATCATTAAAGAGAGCCAGTTATAGCTCTTTTTATGTGGTTCGGAACGAGTTGTTGGGTGGATGGTGGGTGACTTACTGATAGCGGAGATTTGACCAACACCGAAACCGGCAAAGAATCGGCCAGCCAAGAACAGGGGAATACCAGTAGCAGCAGCCTGAAGAGCAACACCGAGGTTGAAAACCCAAGTAGCAATCATCAGACCAGGGCGACGACCGATATAATCAGTCATGAATGGGGACGAGAGGGCACCGAAGAAGGTACCGGCCGAGAGAATTGAGACAATGCTGGACTCCTGGCCTGTTGTGATAGCGGGGTTGCCATTGGCATCTTTGTATCCGGTGCTGAAGAGGCGCTGCCAGTAAGGCATGGCCAGAATACCGGAGATGGTACCAGTGTCATAACTAGGCAATTGTTAGCTTGGTGGTGGGCTTCAATGAGACGAGACACGACACGACATACCCGTAGAGGACACCACCAAAGGCGACGAAGCAGCCGATGGCGATGGCAGGCCATGCCTTGCCAGCCTCATCGGGCTTGACGAGGGATGCCCTTCGAATAGCGTTCATTGCGATGATGGACACTCGCAGATAGGAGTGTTGCTATGAGTGGGAATGTATATGAGTGAAGAAAGAGGAGCAAAGCCAAGCGATGCTTGTGTGTGATGATCTGGGAACAAGATCTGCAACAAAGGCGGGAGATTGTGTCCTTTTAAACAAAAAACACAAACATGATAATTGATTTTGGTGTATACTCAAACGGCGTGCATAACAAACTCACTCCCTGCGTAACAAGGCCATCCATCCATTCCCACGGCTTGCCCGACCGGAGCTAAAGCTAGAGCTAGAGCTTGAAAGACATTGCATTATGCGGAGCAGGCACACCATCAACTTACGATGGTGAAGCTAACAGAACTAGCTAGCGGGTGAAGCTGGGGTGAGCTTGGGGGGCGAAACTGGGGAGGGGGAGGTCA